>LKNJ01006317.1:0-17999 GCA_002120245.1 Maccullochella peelii | reverse complement strand
CTCTCTCTCTCTCTCTCTCTCCGTCTCTCCTCGCTGCGATCACATGGCTCAGATGTGGGATAAGAAAACAAACAGCTGCTTCTTAAGCTGGTACTGATTCATGCTCAGACATGTCATCAGCTCTTGATGTTGCGGGTTTGAGTACCTCTCCGCTGCTCTATTAAGTGTGTTTTACACTTTGTGATGCTTTGGGTCTGCTTAGGCTGCAATATTAAACTTTGCTTTTTTTATGATTTTTTATCTTTTATTAAGATTTAATCAAAATGTTTAGAATGGGGTTACAGGTTTTTTGAGCCACAGAGAAAACAAATGACTATTTAACTGTTTCATGTTAAATAAAAAAATAATGGGATTTAAAATACAGTATATTTTCAGCCCGTTATTGCTAAAAGGGTAACACACACCGTACAACATGTGTCAAAACATCTCCTATTGGCAGCCACAGTACAGAGTGAGCTTAAAAAAAGAAGAAAAAAACATTGGTGAAAATGAAATGTAGTAACTGGTGCTTTTGCTGTTGGAGTTGTCATTTATTATATTTGCAGAGCTACAATTGAATGTGTGAGCCTTAAATTGGCCAACTCAGGAAGAAGAACTCAAGCAATACAAGTTACATACTGTAGGTCGGCATAATGGATTGAGCCATAACCCTTCAGCCCTGGTTCAAGCCCTTGCATTAGCACAGATACGCCTCTCTGAAGCTTCCTTAAGCGAGACATTGAATTCCTTCCACCTCCATCCGACCCAGCTCCTTGAACTTTCTGAGGTGATCTCGAGATTGACTATTATAATAGTTATAGGAGACAAACCTCTCAGAAGTGTGCTGAGAAAACTGGCCTGTGCAGCACCATGTCCTTGGCCCGGCTCTGTTTGGTCAAGTAGTTGCTTAGAAATAAAACCGTATGTTTTATCACTGCCATCATCAGGTAAGATACTGCACTCGACTGGATAAACACAAGGATTAACTAATAGACCATTGGCAAGGAGTCGGCCTGGCTCCATCCCTCCAACTCACTCCTTCCTCCTCTCCCTTCCCCTTTCTCTCATCTTGGCTCTCCTCATCTTCTCTTTATCTACCAGCGTGTGCTTTCATTCAACCCTCCTTCTTGCATCATATACGGTTGAAAATCAAGATGGGATAGAATGATTAGCACACACACACGACCATGTACTGTAAGAACAGGTATCGATTAGAATGAAACCATGATCAATACAATGACAGTTAACATAGTGAGATCCAAAGGGAGACTGAAAAGAATGTAGAGGCTGACTGTGCTCAGTCTCTGTACTCTGTTTGTCATCTCTTTTTTTAATCTCTCTTCTTCTTTCTCTCTCTCTCGTTTTATTTGTGATGTACCGATCTACCAGGCCTTTCCTAGAAGGAGAAATTTTATTTATAGCTAAGCTCAGTCTTTATCTTCCCATCGCGGCCTCTGCTCTGCTGCTTTCATTCAGCATGATGCGCAGGATTCTGCGTTTTCTTTTCTTGCCACTGTGGAGGCCTCTGCTGCTCTTCGTCTCTTTGCATGACCCTCCTATCTTCTTTTGTGTCTTCCATTGTTTCTTTTGTTCTGTTGCCTTGACATTATGAGGCACTTATCCAACGGGACCGGCCTCACTGACTCTCTTGGTGTCTCTCCTTCTCTTTCAATCGTTCGCTCTCCGTTTCTGTTCCCTCTCTTCGTCTTGATTGAAAGGGTATGCATGGTTGGCACAGAAAGAAAGAAGGAAATAGATAATGATACCAGACCATATTGTGTGGAAAACCCTGACCTCTCACGTACCCAAACCTTCACACACACACTTTCTCTCTTTCCCATTCTCAGATGCTTATTTCATATAAACACGTAGGGGAAAACATGTGCACCCTTTTATAGTGATCCTCCTTTTTTATCATAAACATACTTGTTCATATTTACATGTGCATGCTATATGCTTTCACAATACACATAGATCAATTCATGAGCTTCATGATACCTTGCAAAAGAGTAGATTTATAGTCACACATGCACTGCTGCGCCGCTTCAAGTCTGTTTGATGATTTTAAATCTTCCTCCACTTAGATGTGTCTTCTGAGAGGCAATTTATTATCCACATGAAGAAGAAGTAAAGTCAAATATTCCTCTCTGAAGATGTGTGTACTGAGCTGCATGTGCGTGTCTTTATTTATGTGCTTTTAAATTTATTATACGTATCGGTGTAAATAAGACTCTTTACCCATAACTGGGCTGCCGCTAACAAGATTAAACAAGCAAGCTTTTTTTGTTTTGTTTTTGTTCTAGTGTTCTCTTTCCCCAAATTAAGCTAATTTTGCACTTGAAATTATTCCACACAAACATGTCAATGTCAACAGAGTTGTGAAGTGGGAGGAACAATTTTCCCGGCGTCCCTGGTTCCGAAAGTCAACGTCCCTTTCATTTTCCCCACAGACTGTAGCCAAGTTTCCATTCAAATTTAGTGCAAAAAAGAAAAAAAAGTGCAAATTAATGTACGTTTCCATCCACAACTGTTATGCAAATATTAGGAGTTGAGTGCATCAGTGCATCAGACCCCTGCAGAAGAAGAGGGTGCAACGAGATGACGTAAATTAAAAGAGCGCCAGTCAAACAACAATGTAGAAAACATGATGGAAAAATGGCAGTTATGTTTCTTAACGGTCTCCTTCATCGCTCCACACAGATCTGATGTTTTGTCTGCTGCCATTTTTTCCTCTCTGCAGTGGAGCAGACGCTTCAGTGGACGTTTAAGTCACATGCTTCACGTACGCCATGATTTATTCGCTAAGACTGTTTCCAATGCATTTTGTCGCATTTTGCTTTTATTGATGCATCAACTTTTCCACCTCAGCCAAGTATTGCGCAAATTGAAAATGCACATAAAAACAGGTGGATGGAAACACAATTAATGCGAGGTGACTGACAGCTTGAGCACTTGTACAGCTTGGATGAGCATTTGAAAAATCTTTTTGTTTTTGCAGGAGTAAAGACGTCGAGAAATCTCAGTACAATCTGCAATCTTAAAGCAAAACGATTTCAATTCACTTTTGGATTCTGCCTCAATTTTGGATAAATTCACCAACTATGGCGGCGTGTTTTGTTCCCAATTGCGACAATGAAGCGTTTTGACTTTGTTACTGCTCTGATACGAGCCTCTGGCTGGCTTCCTTTCCATAGCAACAGTGGCCGAGGCTCATGGCTCATAGTGTTTATAAGCATCCACCCTACCAAACTGACAAACAAAACACTCTCTCAAACTCTGACATTCAGATGACCTTTGTGGACATCATCAATCATAGGATCATGCACCTTCACAATGAATGAATTATGTGACAAGGGAGAACATTTTGGCTCATTTTCACGGATTTGTTACATGAAGAAGTTGAATAAAACAGATACAGCAGGTAGATTAGTTTGGTTACGTTCAAGATGAACATTTGGTCAAGCTTCAATAAGGAACACCAATTAAAATTCAGTGAATTGGAAACTCTCAATTTTCAGTGTGTCTTGTGATTACTGCTTGTTTCTAGTTGAACGTAGCTTCTCCATCTTGTGTGCATTTTAAGACATTATGCTCGTACTGAAACCGCCATGTGAGCCCAGGTTACAAATCTCCAGGGACCTGATTACGCGCGCACACACCTCTTCTCCTCAGGCTTCAGGCGTCTTTGTCAGCTTGTAGAGGAGTAGTGCAGGTTTTTGGCTGTATATGGTTTTGTCTGTGGGTCCTCAGGTCGTTTATCAGCATTAAGTCAGAGGCAGTTTGTTTCTGCCATATGCACCAAGGCTGGCACTCTCTCACACCTGCATCTTGTCCAGGGCCCACTGAGGACGTCAAGCACCAACTTTACCAGATGTTGGTTTGACATGTTGATGGCAGAGCAGGGCAACACTCAGCTGAGATATTAAATTAAAGGAATTAACTGGCATTCAGAGTGGAGTGTCCAAAGGAAATGCTCTGAGTGGAGTGACTCACATCCTCACTGCCACTGGATGACAACTGTTTACAGGTACTATACGTCAGTAAACAGCTGCCTTGTTATTAATGTCTGCTCAATGTACACCCTTCTCCTGGGTGTTCTGTTCTAGTTTTTACAACTTGATGCACTTAAGAACATATTAAACCTGAAAAATCACAAATAGATTACATTTCTGTTGACCATTCACCAAAACGTATACGTTTTGTGAGCCAGGTTATCTGTTTTCCCCTGCGTTCAGCATTTATGTTAAGCTAAGCAAATACTCTTCACAGGTTATTCTAGTTAGGGAGCTGTAACATCTTAGGTTTGCTAGTCATAGTCATAGAAAGTCAGAGCTATGCGCCAGCAATACTTTAAGTAAACATATATGTTGTTAAAAGGTTCATTTCTAAGGTTTCTTATCAATAACTGACTCACATCCCTGTTGGAATAACTGTAAGTTGATTTTCAGTTGTAATGTAAAGAATATGTGATTTGTAGTCAATCAGCTAAAACACGCAAAACCACTGGTGCTATTCTTTATTAGACCAGACAGTGTTATTGCCTAAATAAATATAATAATATAACTTAAACAATGTTAAAAAGGTGGTGATCCTGATCCTTTGAACAGTCCAAACGCAATCTGACAAATACATTTAATGGACAACCTTGCCTCAAATCCATACCCCGAACACATACCTGTCACCAAACCCTCCTCTTCCTGTGAATGTGAATACAGGGATTAACAAACAGAAACATTAGGACTTTTTATTTTTAAGCCAAGACCTTGAACAAAAACCTTTTGAAAATGCGATTTATTGATGTTCAATTTCCCAGTTGTACATGCACTCGCAGAGTGATTTCATTTGTACACGGACATTCAACTGAGCTTTTTGTTTTACTATATTGACGTCTGTTATTTGTAGGGTCAAATGAAAAGTCGGCAGAATTCAGTTTGCTGCTAAACTGACTTTATAAATCAATTTTGACTGCCAATCCAGTTTTCCTGATCAGCTGACACACGTGAGCCTCACTGCCCAGCTCCAGAGCTGAAGTTATTGGCCAACTTCTGAGATATCACCTTAATATGCTCAGCAATCAGTCCGTAAGATTCTTGAACTCTATTTTGTTCTGAGGAGTCACAGCCTTTATTTCCATGGCAGGAAGTAGTTCATAGTGTTACTGTACATCTATATGTTTTCTTCCCATGTACCTGTTTTTGTAATCCACCGACACCTGCAAACACCTGAGCATAACCACACATTCTGCAATTGCACACACACTCTGAAGGCCCTTTCACACTAGCAGTTCAGTCCAAATCCAGGAGGTTTTTTTCTAAAAATTATAGAAGTACGAATGCTTTTCAGACCCCACATACACACCAAAAAACAAGGTAGTCTGAGATCAGTTCCAGTCGAAATTGGTCAGGTCCTTGCATAGGAGAAAAAAACCATGTGCACATATCATGATGGCATTTGTAGCGCTCTTGCAGAAGTAGTTCGTATGACGTGTTGTGCGATTACATCAGAAGGCAAAAAGATTTTATACCTGATCTGAATGGCCACATGGTGACACGCTTTCAGACAGGAGGGGGGTTCCCGAAGCTACAAGCGGCTCTGATGAAGTATACCGGCACTTTTAGCAAGAAAATGTGAGCGATAAAATGCCTCACAGATGAATGAGCGTTGTCACAAGGTTCTTAATAGCAGTAATTAAGTCTGAAAGCAGACCAGCTGGGGGGACAATAGAACTTTTCATGGACTCAGACAACGAACCTGTATGAATGAACCACACTGCTTTTGCAAAAGTAGTTTCTTTTCATATTTACATCACTAAAAACAGCACAAACTAATCAAAAGTCGAGCTTGACAGTTCATTCTTGACCTTGTAAACAGCAGTGGACAAAACGGTCTCAACTGAAGGACCACTTACTCGCTTCTTCTGGAGATTTGGTGCATTTTATTGCAGCTACTAGTCAGGAGGATGCTGTTTGTAAATCTGCTCTCCGAGCTGTCTGTCTTTCTGTATGACAGTAAAGACCTATTAGAGAAGGAGTCAGTATCAGATGCAGATGTGGACTGGATATTAGAAACCATCAGTCCTCCTCTGCTGTAACTCAACACACACTAGTCATACACACACGCACATACACCTCCTTTTTTCATATTCCTCGTGGATCCCATGGAAAACAAATGGCAGCATCAATCATACAGGAGAGAGAAAAAGACAGAGTGATGGTGAGGGAGTCCAGAGAGAGGGAAAAGCGAACTGAGGCAGAGACAGAGAGATGGGAGATGGAGAAGGTAGAGGGAGAAACAAAGGGCATCAAAGATTGAAGAGAAAATAAGACAGAGAGGGGTCTGGAAAGGAGAGGGGAACAAGGCTGGAACATATTCTGAACACAGAAAACAAATACTCAAAGATCTGTAGAGATGAGACGACAGTAAATATCAGAAAGACAGATGGTATCGTTAAAAAAAATCGGTTGAAAGAGAACAGCAGGCTGGGGCAGCTAGCCAGTGCATATGTTGCCTTGAAGCTGCCTTATGAATTTTAATTTGTATTTTCTCATTAACCATGTTACCATATGACTTACAAGGGACTGAGTGGTTTCCTTGCAGGCAGCAGAGGAGGGGTATTTTGGGTCAGCCAAGCAATATTGGACTTTCCAAAATGAAGACTGATGCAAATGTTTTCTCTGAGTGTATCTGTGTTATCACAGCTCCAAACTTCCCCAGTATTACTGTCAATTCTAGTAGCATCACACGCCACAGCTTCAAAATTGTACTGTTGATAAATTCGAAACAATGGTGATTTAGCCTGTATGCAGTAAATTACAAAATACATATTTTCTCACTTACCTCTATTGGTATCTACCAATGATTGTTTTGGTTCGACATTCTCAGGTTTTGAATCAGCTCTGACATTTCGTCCCCCTGATACAGTGGAAGTGGGTGGGATTTTGTTTGTGGGGCTCATAGCAATGACAAGTTACAGTTATAAAAAGAAGTATTCCACATAGGAAGGGACTATTTCCTCAGTAGAAAGTAGCTCCAATGAAAACGGCAAGATCCTTGTTTCCGAAAACACAATTTTTCTAAAGTAATTTTCCAATAGTGTGAGCACCACAAACAAAAGTTCCATTCACCCCTTTTGTGTTCATTGATATCTGAAAACCTGGACAAATAAAACCAAAACTATATGCTTAGATAGATACCACTAGAGGTAAGTGTGAAAATAAATTTTTCTTAATTTAAGTGAACCGACTCTTTATGAACTGTTAGCATGAGCAGCAATAGCCACCACAGCAGATAACAGGAAAGTGTCACCTATAGAAACTCGAATTCTCACAGGCGGTTGTAGCTCAGGTCGTATAGCGGGTAGGTTGCTTTGTAGGGTTGGTGGTCCTGAGCGAGACACTGCACCTGAAGTTGGAGGCAAAAATTCTGAGTATGTATGTAGGGGATGTAATGTAAAAAATCCAAGGGAAAGAATGCTACTGTGCAACTCAAAAACATCACAGCAATGAGCACTTTGAGCCAACAACGCTGGAGCATCCTTTAAAGCTACCACTTTAAAGGAATTCATCTTCCCTCTTCAGCTTTACGTGAATAACTGGACTACAACAGTATATTAAATACACACCACCAGCATAGCCTGCAGCACTGTTTCAACTGCGTGTTACTGTGAGAAGTTTGCCTTCCGTCCATTATGTGCATCAGCTGAATCGCCGCGGCCACAGAAATATAATAAAGCTTGGTGAAGCTTTAAACGGTGCTTAGCCTAGTCCTAAAAATGGTCGGAACAGCATTAAATCAAATCCTGCTTAATGTAGCCAAAACATGTTATTTAATGATAAAATTTTATTTATTATGCGTAGCTGATTTGTGTGTGTGCGTGTGTTGTTTTGTCTCCACAGGTTCATCCTGGTCTTTGGATGTCTGGTTCTCTCTGTGTTTTCCACCATCCCTGCTCACCAGGAATTCTCCGCACACTGCCTGCTCATCCTGGTAGGACACACACACACACACACACACACACACACACACACACACACACACACACATTCACACAAGTAAGTGTGTTCAGTCAGCTCTCTAAGAGCTTACTGGGTTCTCATTATTCTACACTAATGAATTATGAAATTGTCACATGGTTAAATTAACGGTATTGAACGTGTGTGTGTGTGTGTGGCTGAGTGATGCTCATGTCTGCATTAGAAATGCTGATTGTGCGTTCTCAGCATTATAATGAACTGTACTGATTGCTCGCTTGCTACTCAAGATCAAAATCATGCTGTTACAATTCAATTTAAGTTAACAGTCGCTGCCTCAGATGTGATTAAGCAGAAAGTCATCAGTCAGAGCAGGTAGGGAACAAACACAACAACGTAGCAGCACAAATAAACTGGAGACAACGCTGTCAACGCTGCAACAACGCAGTCGAAGAACTTTTTATTTATGTACAGAGAAAAGCAAAGACATCATGGGGTCAGTTCACCGAAATTACATAAAAAAATCATGAACTTCCTTGCCTCTAGTGGTAGCCTTGGAGACAGTTTTGTTTTCTCTTGTCCAAGTTTTGCGATGTCTGTCTCTGAATTTCAGCCTCCACCCTAATAAAAAGGAGGAAAAGCATTTCGTTTATGGCGCGCAAAGCAATGAAAAATAGCATTTTAAAAATTCAACAGTGTCCAAGTTACTGTGTATAATCCACAGAACACACAGTGAACCATTTTCATAGGGACTATTTCTTTGGTAGAAAGTAGTTCCAGTATAACCTAGCAGTATCCAGACTAATGTGGGCATTGTTCCTGGAAAGAGAAGGTTTTCTGTTGTTTTTTTGCTTGCCAAGCCTTTAAAGGAATAGTTCAACATTTTGGGAAACGCATTTATTCACTTTCTTGCCGAGAGTTAGATGAGGGGCCCTCTGTTAATCGCGCAAGTGGTAGGTCTTAGGCTCATGGACTGTGAGAGCGTCTCCAAGTGCTGAAGGTGAAGTGGAATATAAATCAGAGGGTGTGGTGATTAATAAATTCACTCTCAGCCAGTCACATCACTGGTCTCATCGCTCTGAAACAACTTAGCCAATCACAGGGAAGCATGACAACAGCAGCTCAACAAATGAAAATAAAGCTTCTCCGGAAAATCATATTGTTGTCTGAATGATGCAGAGCGGCACGATGTGAACACACAGCACCACAAATCTGCAGCCAGAGGCAGATGGTGGGTTTTTGTTGTACAATGATGATAGAAATAAATGAAATAAAAGTGTCACTTCAGTGGAACAGGGCCATCATTACTGTCATTAGTTATACCTGTGTTTTGTCTGTCTGTCAGACACAGCCTGTCTGCTGTGAGAAAGGCTATTCTTTATTCTTGAAATGGTGCAAACGTTGTCAGACAACACACAGGTGTAACTAATGACAGTAATGATGGCTCTGTTCCAGTGAAGTGTCACAGTCAAGCTTGTGAGCAAGCATGTGTAATAAGAGGGTCCTGGAACTGGCACACCTAAATGGAATACAGCCATTATTAATGTCATTAATTACACCTGTGCTCTTCCTGCCAGGGCATGTCAACATAAGAAAAAGGCTTATTAGTGACTTAAAAACACACTCAAAAAGATGTACTCAAGTACAGTAATGATAGTACAGGTAATTTATTTCACATTTATGTTATATTGACCTTTGAAATAGTTATTGAAAGAACGCAACAAATTGGTCTGTGAAAGTGTGCTGTTACGTTTGTGTGTGTGAGAGAGTAAATGTGTTTTCAGTGGTAGAGTCACAGCAAGGACAAGCTTGGCAGCAAACTATTACTTCCTTGACCCTTTGCTGCAACTGTCTTTATAGCTTGTGCCTCAGCATTTCTAACATTTAAAGGTTTAAGTATGTGGGTTTTTGTGTGTGTGTGTGTGTGTGTGTGTGTGTGTGTGTGTGTGTGTGTGTGTGTGTGTGCGCGTCTGTGTGCCCTGCAGGAGTTTGTGATGATTGTAGTGTTTGGTCTGGAGTACATCATCAGGATATGGAGTGCTGGCTGCTGCTGCCGCTACCGAGGCTGGCAGGGACGCCTCCGCTTCGCCAGGAAACCGTTCTGTGTCATAGGTACGTCTGTGTGTGTATCTCTGTGTGTGTGTGAGTGTGTGTCTCACATTGTCAGACAAAACACATAAATCCTGGTATCTTCAAAGTCTCTCGCTGTCAGCCATGCATCATCACACCAAGCTTTTTGACTGGATGTATGCATTGGCTGGCTGCATAAATAAAAAATAAATACAATAAAATTGAAATTGAAATCATGCTGTTGTTGCTATGTTAATGTATAGTTTATCAATTAAGCCATTCACAATTCCAAACACATTGTATTTGTTCTCTTATCTTATCTTAGGCCTAATATTTGCCGTGGCGATATCATGTCACTGTTTACACAAAAATACTTAGTTTAGATTAAAAATCAAGAAAACTACAGATTTGTTTGCAACAATATTGAGAGAAATATGTTTTTCCATTTGATATTTACAATATCATCCTGTTAAAGGTGTTCAGTAAACTGTAACCTGAGTCAACGGCTGTACTACATCTTACAGAGTAATTTTAAGTGATAATCCTCAGCTAATGATGGTATTTGCCAATATGGATAAGTGCTTCTTTTTTTTTTTTTAATGTCCTCTTCAGTGTCGATGTAACTGGTATCAAGAGAGCAAAACATGTCCATTTAGAGAATAGTGGTTCTCTATCCTTCTTTGGTTGCTCCAGTAGGGAGGAAGACAGTCTGCTGGGAAATACAAGAGAAGAAAAAGTGGGTTATTTTAGTGTTGTAGACAGACAGACAGAAGAAGACTAATAGAGATAGAAAAGGGAGCAAACAGCTTGTAGTGAATCAATAGTTGTTTTAAAGGTGATGGATGGACGGGTGGATGGATCTAGAAAGTAAGTGAGTCAACCACAGTTCCTGTTACTAATATTGTGGAACTGTGACCTTTAATTTTCACTCTTTTACTCCCCAGACATCATCGTACTCATCGCCTCTGTTGCCGTGGTTTCAGCCGGTAGCCAGGGTAACATCTTTGCCACCTCTGCGCTGCGTAGCCTTCGTTTCCTTCAGATCCTGCGTATGGTGCGCATGGACCGCAGGGGAGGGACCTGGAAGCTGCTGGGATCTGTAGTTTATGCACATAGCAAGGTAGGACCATTTTAAACAGTTTCTCCTCTTCTGAACTATAATTTTTTGTGTTTCAGATATTTAAGGTAATAATCAGTCTGTACTGTGGTGTTTCTGCACTTCACCTATTAGCAATCACCTGTCAATCAAGCAGTGTAAGTAGTATTGTTTCATCTTTTTCTTTGGATTTTTTTTTTTGTTAATCTAGATTATCTTGGTAGCGCTTTTTGTGTGTTCAATCGTGGTGGATGTCTCTACTCATGCTAACTACCCAGTTCTTCTGCTGTGTATTCCAGACTACTCTTGCACAAGAAGATGTACTAACAATAATAACATGGCGCTTCTCAAAAACAGAGTGACGAATTAAAGAAAAATGTTTGCCAGTAAACATAGACTCTGTGTTTATAATAGCAAATTTCATGTATTGGGAGTAAGTTGAGTCACATTAAGGTAATGGGGATAAGGCTTGGTTGTAAAAAATTACTTAAAGCAGCAAATGAGAAGAATTAAAAAGTAAGAACAGAGTACTACTGTGTTTATGCATACAAACACACATCAACAGTGTGAACACTTGCTGAACATAATAAGTTTTAATATATATATTACAACACTAACTAGATGTGCAAAAATGTTAAGATGAAGAAGAAGTGAAGAATATGGTGAGTATATGAGCAAGTGGGGATACACTTATGTAACTGAAATATGTGCAGTATAAAATGATGGTACGTTCACACTGTTTGAAAATGTGATTTTCAGCCAGTTAACAGTGTCAACATGGTATTCAATAATACTATCACTTAACAATACTATGACTTACTTCTGTCAATTGCCATGTTTGTTTGTTTGAAATAGTATCCTATGTAATGTGATTATATGTTAATCTGCTGCTAGTCCCCATTTTGCATGTGCTACTAGTATGTTATATCATGGCCATTTGCCTTGTCTGTATTTTGGTATTGACTGTAATATGTGTGGTTTAATGTTTTGTAATGAATACAAAAAAAATTGGCCATTAAGCTCGATTTGTCACATTTACATCACAGCAAATAATGAAGGTGTTTTTTCCCCCTGTTGCTGTAAATAAAGTTAGTAAATGAAGTTTAAATAAAAACTGAATTAGTATGTATCATATGACAACTGAGAGGTAAAATGTCTCTTTCATCTGTGTTTATTAATGACTAGTGCTGCATGGCGAGAGAAACAAATTGCTCCTATAAAAAGAAGACTTTATCCCCAAAAGGTGTCTATTACTTTTGGGAGCAATGTGTCCAATACATGAGATTTATCTTTCAAACTGTGTAAAGTACTGTATAAAGCTTTATGTTTATGAAATATACTGATTTTTATATGTGTGTGTGTGTGTGTGTTTGTGTTGTAGGAGCTGGTGACTGCCTGGTATATTGGGTTCCTGGTGTTAATCTTCTCTTCCTTCTTGGTCTATCTGGTGGAGAAAGAGTTCAACAAGGAGTTCGCCACCTACGCTGATGCTTTGTGGTGGGGCACGGTGAGCACACACACATTACACACGGATCTGTGTGATGTATTTACTTTTACAGTTTCTGTCCGATCTTAATGACACCTGCAATACAAAAACCAACAGGAAAGGCCTTTAAAGTCACACTTGGCTGGCTGTACTGCACTGTTTCCTCCTCCATCTAAAATCCATTATGCCTTGTGGAAACAGACAACACACGAACAAGAAATGGCCCAATCAATAAATTCAATTTCCTCCTGTAGCCAGGTGAGACTTGTGGGAATGACACTCAGACACACTGTGTTCCCACGTTCTGTGGCCTTGGAGTGTCTTTCTGTTCTGGCAGACACTAAAAGCTGTTACATCATATTGGTGAAAAGGTGAAGTTTAGCCACATAAACTTTTAAAGATGTGTGAGTCAACACAAAGGCTGACAAAGAGAGAACTAAGGGGGTTTAAAAAGTACAGCCCAGCATAAATGTAAATCTGCAATATTCACAATTTTCTATATTCTGATTATATTTGTCCTTCGCATTTGTGACAAAGCCCAGGTTACCTGAGTGTTGACCTTTGACCCTTCAGATCACTCTTACAACCATCGGCTACGGTGACAAGACCCCGCAGACGTGGACGGGGCGGTTATTATCAGCTGGTTTCGCTCTGTTGGGGATCTCCTTCTTCGCCCTGCCAGCTGTGAGTCACATGACGCATGCACACATTATAACACCGTGACTGATTACATTCATTTCCTCACAGCTCCATAAAGCTAATGCTAACCGGAATAGGGTTGTTATGTCTTTTGTGGGGTTTTCTGAAAGTTTCAAACTCTGTGTGTGTGTGTAGGGCATCCTAGGGTCAGGTTTTGCCCTGAAGGTGCAAGAGCAGCATCGACAGAAGCACTTTGAAAAGAGGAGGAACCCAGCTGCCAGCCTCATCCAGGTACACCCACACAAACACACACACACACACACGTCACCTTTTTTTGCAGCAGCAGCTGAGGACCAGTGTGAATACAGAGAACTTTCTCTCCTTTTATGTGGAAATTTACGTGTGTGTGTGTGTGTGCTTCGTATCTGTTTTGACCATCTCTAAGCCTTTTACTGTGTGTCCCTGTGTCTGAATAAAAGCATGAGTGTGTGTGTCCACTCTTTACCCTTTGATGAGTGTGTTAGGAGTATGTTAAAGTGTGTGTATGGGTGGTTTCCTCCTATCAGAGTGTAGGTGTTTCATTAAGTACTTAAATATGAGGGTGTGTGTGTGTTTTCGCCGTTCCTGGACTGTCGGGGTGTCTAGCTGATGATGACTAACGGTGTGTGAGGCACGCTGTCGTCTCTCAGGTCCAACAGCAACACGCGCTGCTGGGATTTATGAGCTGTTTCCATGGCAACCATTCCCTGGGCAGACGCTCCCCCAAACCGTCACTCATTGTAATAGACAAGACCAGCTGCATTACTTTCTAATGAACAATAAATATCTGCTGTGGAGTGTGTGTGTGTGTGTGTACCCACAAGTGTGCGACTGTATGTGTGTGTTTCTCTATGTTTGCATGTATGTGTGTCTCTAAGGGAGTCTGCATTTCTTTGTGTGTGTGTGTGTGTGTGTGTGTGTTCTTCTGTCTACCTCCCTCTACCTTATGAACTTCCTTGACCTACTTTATGAAGTTTTCCATCAATTAAAGTGCCTGCTATGGTATTTATTTATTTATTTTTCAAATTTCTACAATCTTAGCCTTATTGTTTTAGATTTGGCAATAATTTCTATCAGTTAGATAGAAATTTTATATTATATCGACAAACTTTATTGTCAAATATGGGGATATAGTATCTGGTGTACCAGCTGTTAGACACGGTTTTGGCAAAGACTTATTGGGGCAAGCAATCAATCAGAATTTAAGTCCAAAACTAGTCAGCTGGAAATAACCATGAAAATCTAAATTGTTACCCAAACTGTAAAAGATTACACCTGTGCCCTAATGAAGAGGTTTCTAGACTGAATGTGTCACAGACCTGTCCCTTTTCAAACACACCTACAAATATAGCCAAGAAACACTACATTTCTCTGCCCTCAATATCCCATAATCCATTGTTCCAGCTGTTTAATGGAGCAGTCTGGCGATCCTTGTCAACTTGTAAAGCAAAGCACTATCACATGATCATAGTATTACTTGGACTAAACCAATGTAAAACCACCGCAGGGTGTAAATTATAGAAACCATCAACTTCACTGTTTGTAGTATGTTGTTAATGACGGGCTGTTATATAGAGATATATGTACAATTTTACCTTGTCATCTGTTTGACGGCAACTTCCTAGTGATAAACTAAATCTTTACACGTTACAGCTACATTTGACCTACAATACTTAATAATAGTGATGGACATAAACAGTGGTTTATTATAGAGGGCAGTAGGGGTGCATTCACTTTGTTTTCACTTCCAAATAAGTGGTTTAGATGATATGGGTAAAGGAATTTGTTCAAAACCTGTCTGGTTGTCTTACCGTGTGTTGCTGCATTCCCAGATCTCACTGTGAAATTGGTGAGATATTTTCATACATATTTATGTAAATAATGAATTAAATCTAAATATTGTTTTCTCTGTCCTCCCTGTTATCAATACGAATCAGTTGCTATGCTTGATAAAGACCAGTTTGAGCCCAATTGATCCTAAATAACCCACTAAGGGAGCAATTAATCCCGTGTGTTGATCTTGTTTCTGTTTTATTGTCTTTGTATGAAGCACCTGGTCACTGTCTGTTGTCTGCCAAGCTCATAACATTTTCCTCAGCAGGTAAAAGGAAACTTGGACGCAGCTGTGATGTGTTAAATGTGTGGATGACATTACTATTCTGTCCGTCACTCCCCCATCTCACACAGCTCCCCCTGCTTTAAACCACTGTCTGTTGTGTGTGTGTGTGTGTGTGTGTGTGTGTGTGTGTGTGTGTGCACGTGTGTCTGTATGCAGGACAGGAGGATATTAGCACTGCCTTCAAGCCTCAGCAGCTGGTCAATTCTAAATTTCACCTGCTGCAATAACTATTTTACCTACAACTGTATTTTTAGAACGTGATTGAATCTCCAAATGACTTTAAAGTGGTCTCTAGAGTAGCATAACAACCAACAGCCAAAATCGACCAGCATTTGGCAGGTGGCCGGTGTTAATTTCCCACCCTGTCTGTGTAAAGTGTTTATATAAAGGCTTTCCAGTCATGTCACAAATCTTGTAACCACACCTGGCGCCATGGAGGAGGTTCAGTCGGCTGCAAGTAAATAATGGTTTTAAGATGTAAAGAAAACAAGCTGTAAAAATGATCGTGGTGGATGTAGGTCATTATTGCAGGAATGGCTGGTACATTTGTTTCCAAATGAGGGTTACTATGAGCCACATATGTGTGGCAATAAGGGTCCATGTGACCCATGTGCAGCCCAAAATGTATGTACCATGCAGATTGTACTGTCCATGCAGAGCATATGCCACCAACAAGCATGTGTGAACATTACAGTATATGCAGACACCCAAAAAACAGAACCATGTGTGTCCATTTTTGGACTATATCCTGCCATTTACTTACCTTTACCTTTATCTAAAAACACTGAAGTTGCATTTTGCACTCAGTTAAACTTCAAATATTGTTAGTTAGATAACTGGATCAGCAAGTCCATATAGCAAAGCAAACATGACAAAAACTAACTGAACACCTGATGTCCTTATACAGTATATTCTATTTGCTAAATCTAACCCATCCATCACAGCCATTATTTAACTTGCAAATAAGCCATTGATCATTTGACTGGTTTAATATAGTCCAAACTGCAAGAAGGCCTTCAAACTGAGAGTCAAAATAAGTCATTTTCTGATCTGACGCCTTTATCTGCAGGGCGCCATTGTTTTCAAGAGCCTTCCAAACCATTATGCATGACAGTAAAAACATTATTCATTTCTGATCTGCCTCCACCATGGTTAGGCGTTAGTGAGGTTTAGGCACAAAAACAACAACAGTTAAAGTTGGGAAAGATTGTGGTCATGGTCAAAAAAACACATATTGACTGTGGGTATGAGGTGGGATTTGATCATGTCCAAGTCACAGCCCTGTGTGATGAAATGATCAGTTCCCATTGCATTATGTAAAATCAATAAAGCTGTTTGTGTACACAACACAATCCACTCTTCATGGCCATACTGAGGACCTCCAATATGGCTGCCAGCAGGTTACATCCCCTAAAACGCCCTGTATATGTTACATGTTCACATATATCTCAGTCCCTTTTTTTCCTCACCATATTTGTGCCATTGCCCCTTCATGTTTGTGTGTGTGTGTGTGTGTGTGTGTGTGTGTGTGTGTGTGTGTACATGTGAATGTGTGTGCGTCCTGTCCACCTCTGCTCCCTCCCCCACCCAGGCGGCTTGGCGTCTGTACTCCACCGATGGCGCTCGTCCCTACCTCAGAGCCACCTGGCACCACTACCAAAGCGCCCTCCCCCCCCTCAGGCATGTATCCCCACCACCACCACCTCCACCAGCAAACACCATCACCGCCCCCACCTCCCTCCGACAACCCCCAACCACAATGCATCAACATTACCCAAAAAACTAATCAGCTTTTTCTTTTTTTCCCCTCCACACCTTTCTTCTTTCACTTCCTATTCAACTTATACATTCCTCCCTCACCCCGTTTTTTTCCTCCCACACTTTACCCCGTTAATTGTTTCATTTATCATTATTTTATTTATCCTGTCGACTCTGCACGTAGTGTGTCTGGCGTAGTTATGCTGCTGATGAGAACTCGGTTTCCATTGCTACCTGGAAGCCTCATTTGAAGGCGTTGCATACCTGCAGCCCCGCCAAGTAGGTAACAACTTACAGACTTACAAACATGGCCGCTGCTGCTAAGCCCTTCTCCTCATCCCTTCCTCCTCAACTGCTCATCTCCATCAGTGTAGCTTCAACTCTTTTTCCACTGTATGACTCACTGTTATGCAGCATTGCAACCATTTTTTCATACGCATACCTGTATTAACCATTTTGTTTTTCCCAATTAGGGATGGTTTGCTTAGCATGCATGATCTCTAACAGCCTTTTCATACTCAGACAGTTAAATACCTTCCTGAATGGCACACTGGAAGTTGCTGAGGTATTTTGTTAATTATGATTCATTTGGAGATTGTTTAAGTTTTATAAATGTTTATTAAATGCTGAAGTGATTGGGCTTGGGTCAGACACAATTTTTGAGGGGTTCCACACTAAATTCAGTTCTGGCATTTTTATGAGTTCAGTGGTTCACTAACATTTGTGTTGTCCTACATTTTTGGAGAGAGGATTACCATTGCTGCTTACACACATACAGTGGGGCAAAAAAGTATTTAGTCAGCCACCAATTGTGCAAGTTCTCCCACTTAAAAAGATGAGGGA
>LKNJ01006316.1:0-18001 GCA_002120245.1 Maccullochella peelii | reverse complement strand
CCTCCCTCATCTTTTTAAGTGGGAGAACTTGCACAATTGGTGGCTGACTAAATACTTTTTTGCCCCACTGTACGTGTATACGTGTATACGTGTGCGCGTGCGCGTGTACGTGTGTACGTGTGCGCGTGTACGTGTGTACGTGTGCGCGTGTACGTGTGTACGTGTGCACGTGTACGTGCACGTGTATGCGTGTGTGTGTATGCGTGTGTGTGTGTATACGTATGTGTGTGTGCGTGTGTGTGTATGCGTGTGTGTGTGTATGTATATGTTTATACATATATGTGTATATTTGTATATGTAACGTTATAAATTCATATTGTCTGCTAGGCACAGTAATGTGTATGTGCATGTGCATATAGGTGGAGCTGTGTCGAGGCCTGTTGTCTCTAGTCCAGGAGAAGGTGGCCAGCGATGCTTCTAGGTTGCTGTATGACGATTTGCTCTTCTGTCACTTGGTGGAGGAGGTGCTGCAATTTGAGAAGGAGCTACGAAGCAACCAGTCATACCCAGCAGTGCTACCTGGTCTGCTTCACCTCTTGCTTGAGGACGCAACCCTTCAGAAGTGGCTCACTGTGGAAAAGAAGAGTAAGTATGAGGGTACTTGGCTGCACAAGTTAATGTCTGAACAAGTGATACCTTTCACTCCCATTTTTGCATTAGTGTGATTAATAATCAAAAATACATTTTACCGGGGCAGCTGTGGCTCAGGAGGTAGAGCGGGTCGCAAGATCCCTGGCTCTTCCTGTCCACATGTCGAAGTGTCCTTGGGCAAGACACTGAACCCTAAGTTGCTCCCATTGCTTGCATGGCAGCTCCGTCGCCATCGGTGTGAATGGGTCAATGAGAACGATCTGTAAGAGCGCTTTTGGAACCGTTAAAATTTGCTGCTTCTTCACGGAGGGCAGAGGCTTGTTTCAGCTTGGATTAATTGCCGCTACAGCTAAAGTGGATTCTAACAGTGACCTGCTTTCACAGCAAAAAGAAGGATAAAAATTTCCAAAGTGGAGCTGTTTGAGAATGTTCTTTGGATGTTTTGATTCTTTCTTTTTACTGTGAAACTGGCTCACCATTGGAATCTACAAACTTTTTACAGCCAGATTTCAAGTCTACATGGGGTGAGTGTTTGATACTAAATCAATGTTTTCACTATTGTTTGAGAATAATTATATAATTATATAATTAATAAGTATTGTTTAAAAATTATAAATGTATAAATTAATATAATATTGTATCTAATAATACACATTTTGCAATATTGATTAGCAGGAAAGCAAATTTGGCCAATGACACGATTGCAGGTTGACCTACCTAAACTTCTCATACTGTAGCTGTACCGTTGGATTGTAGTAATATCAGACAAAACAAGAACGAGACAGTACTGTCGCATGCTAATTAGGGTCTTTATTCCATGAATTGACCCTCAGCTAATGGATAAAAAGATGTGACATGATATATTTTCATGAAATCTGTACTTCACCACACATCTGCTTCATACTTCCCAATCCAGTTTTCTTTTGGCCCTGATCACTTTAATATTCAGTCCGATCCGATACTTTTATTTACTTGAATGTTGATTAAATATGTATCTGACACACTGAAATAACAGGAGTAGACTGCTGACTTTGGAACACCTTATATTTCATGAGCTACTTGATCCAAATACTGAAGGTCCTGATCAAAACTATTAAGCTTAAATTATTGATGTGATATGAATAAAAGTTAAACTGGGAGAAAATGTGAGTCCTGAAATTGACATGATGCGATCTGCTGGAGAGAACACGTACCACTTTGGTGGAGCTACAAAACAGCCAGTCCACCAGTGGTTGTACAGTGTTGTTACGGAGTGGAGGTTCTTCCTGCACAAAAGATCTTTGGGCCTGTTTTAATTTTGGCCTGTTCAGTCACAGAGTTAACGTTAATTAGCAGCTGATCTGACCTCCCCCCGATGCCGTTTGTCATCAGATATTTGCCATTTCTCTAACCTTCTTTAAAGACTGAATAATACCCCCCCCAAAAAAGATAAATTTCAGGCAATCAGAAAATGTGACCCTACTGTACCTGGAAATTGACAAACTTTAGATGCTGCATATTTTTGTTTAGACACTTGACCTTTCTTTGACCTGTTTTAAAGACTTAATAACATTAATAACAACAACCACTTGTACGAAGTAACATCCATGGAACAGCAGCCCCTGGAGTCACACGTTACAGTGGTCACAGAATGTGGTGTAACACCAGCTAAAAATGAGAATCTACCTGAATGTTTTGTACACTGCTAATGAAAACATGTTTGAGTTGGAGCTTAGCAAATCCATTGCTGTGTCTCAATTCGAATACTTCCATTAGTACACTTCCATGTAGTACACCATTGTGCACTTACTGGAAATGACAATCGAAACATTTGACGACTTGTTCGTCTTTCTAATGGCGAATTGCAACTGGGCAGAGCATTGTCGGAAATATTTTACTGCAATTGTTGCCCGCCAAATTATCTGCCAGCTTGTTTGCTCACTTGACTTCAATTTTATTCAAAATGAATAAAAATGAATGTGCTTTTACTTTTAGTGCTGTATTCACCATAACAATCGCAACCACGGCTGCCATTTTCATAGGTTGGTGGTCTCTCCCCTTCCACCATGTAGCCAAGATGGCGACCACTGAGGGTGAGAAGTGTGCAGTGTTCCACACTCAGCTTTTTGACTGTTATGAGTATACCATTCGGGTGCACTGCATTTTGCCATACTTGTCAGTGTGAACACACTTATGCACTTAAAATAGCACAAGTACAGAAGAAAGCGAATTGAGACACACCTCATGTAACGTTATTTTGTGGATCCAGGTGTCAGAACTCAGTCGCTTGCACTGGTGCTCACATATACGTTCACATACTCCTCAAATTATTACTGGCATGTGAGTGAAACGCTGCACTGTAGAGCTTACAGTTAAACAGTAGAGCATGCAGCAACACTAGCAGCCTGAGGTGGACAAAACACAGTAGAGTACAATAAAGAAAGGACTGGATTTTGATCGGCTTTATTTTAGCCGATACCAGTCCTTCCAATCTTGTGGTTGTACGTGTGTGCTGTAAAGGCCAAATGTCATTTACATTTTCCCACACTGAAAGCAATACCAGTTTTCACCCAGACTGTCTCATTTTTCTACCAAGAACAACGAATGCCTTCTGAATAATCCAAAAATTGCTAAAAATAAATAAATAAAACTTGTGCATAACTTTTGCCTACTCACTCTACTGTCACTGGTGTTTTAAATCACTTTTATATTCATGTATTCATAGTATACCTACTCACAGCACTAGTAAATACTTGTATTGGTACTCTGTAAATACATGCATTTAATTTTCACGTAAATCATCATTCTGGAACATCAATAAACAAAAGTATTATTGTAATTCATAAAGAAAATACAAATCATAGCTTATCCTTCTACAGCTTGCCAATTTACAAGACTCAAGAATGTATCAAAAATAAAAGATCAGCATGTCAACAGTGGCACAGGAAAGTTTTAGTGAGATCACATAATATACAATCCCATACAAACAGACTAGAAGTCACTTGTTTATATATGCAGTCAGCATGGTCTCGGTAAGTTTGCTCAAGAACCATGAAAGAGCATCATAACCCTGTATTCCTCTGTATATACAGTGGCAGTGGAGAAGATGGATGCCATGCTGTCGGCTGAGGGAGCTTGGAGCTCTCAGTACAAAGATATCAGTGATATGGATGAGCTAAAGGCTCCAGATTGTGCTGAGACTTTCATGACTCTGCTACAGGTCATCACTGGTAAGACTACTAATTTAAGCAATTCTGATGTCTCACTGTCAGTATGCTTTTTTTATTTGGAACAGCAAAACATATACATGTAATACAGCAGGTGCTTGTTTTTCTGTATTTTTTCATTTTCTCAATTTAAAATAAAGTAAAAGGAAACTGCAACGTTGGTGTGAACTGTATAGAACCTGAAAAGTCATGATGGGAATATTTTTCTGAAATTTTTTGTTTCAGTTCAGTTGTTTTGCATTTGCTTTGATTCATAGAGGAAGGCTAAGATCTAGCAGACAGCATGGATGTATTATGATGTAATGTTATGCATTGTGAATGAGTTACATCTGCTGGTTTTGACCACAGTTCTAGTGGACACATTGATACAGACTTAAACAGCTACAAGTTTGTATTATTGCAGCTAATATTAAGATAACTAGCGCAGGCTAGTTAACCTGGTTTTCTACACTGTGTTATGACCGGCTGCTGCTGTAACTGTGATTGTGACTACAGCCATAGGATGGCTATAGCTTTGCTTGTTGCTGTCACATAACAACCAAAGCCGTGGCTTTGGTTGTTATTATTGTCATGGCTGTTACACTAGTTTTTGATGGGTGTAACACTGACTAGATGCAGGAGTTGTGTGTGTGTGTGTGTGTGTGTGTGTGTGTGTAGTGAATTGACATGGTTGGGCTGTCTGAGTGTTGTGGTGAGGCTATTCTTGAAGTCCTGCAGTGAAAGTGACCATATTTTCAAACCGAAGGCTAACACCAGGACCCTTAAGTGGCGCAAACGTCATAGACTATGACACTTTCACGTGCGAGTACCAGTATCTTAGTTCTGTTTGTTGTTTTCTGCACTGTAGTTTGACGGTCTCCAAGTGACTTAGTTAGATAGCCTTGTTGGCTGTAGTGTTTTTTGTTTGCCAAGAGAATAAAACTCCTCCTAAAACGCTCCATCAGTTTCCTCACTGGATTCTTACAGTATCAACACTAACAATAGCTAGCTAAATAGTTCAAGTATTAATAGACCCTACTTGCCAAATAGTGTCAAGCAATTCCTAAAGCGCATCAATATCAATATTAAATGAAAGTGAACAGTATATTTATACTTTTTTTTGGCCCACATACCTGATGTCTGCCTCAAAGTAACTCATCACACTGACTGACTCGCACTGACTGTCGAGTGCCTATGTCGAACGAATGCATGCAATTTCGCATGCATTCGTTCTTTTACCAGCCATAGGCTCTGTGCCCACACAGTGCTCGCTGCTGTGGCAGGAAACCAGGAGGGAGGAAGGGTAGTGGGCATCGCCTGGGAGCACCAATCTCCCGACTTGTGCACAAACAGGAATTAATTTATTTATTAAATGACTGGTTGGTGAAATCAAAATCCTGTGTCGCAAACAGAATGGGCATTTTTATCTTGTGGCCATCCACAATGATATGAATTGATTTGAAAAAACAATGGCTGACGCACAGACATGTCAATCATGGAGCTGACTTTTTTCCCCCCAGAATAATAACGAGCAACTTCAGGTAGTATTATTTGTGCTTTCCCAAATAACGTATTCGGATTTGGTTACATCCTTAGTACAGGTATACCTTATAAACTGGCCACACTGAAGTATTTGCTAAACTAAATCCTACCCTGTGGACTTATCTTGTAAACAATTATTATTGTTGAGGTCTGACAAACATGTAAAATACATTTCCTACCTCATAAAACATTTGCAAGAATGAGAGAAATTTTTTGCATATTTGGAAAACAGCATTTTTTTAATATCCATGTTGCCAGCTAGCGGTCTTCCTCTTCCCCACCTTCTACTCACACATTGCTGTGTTTCTTGGTGCACCACCAAATGTTGATTTGTGGAATAGTTTGAAACCTTTGACAGGAATGTACATCATGTCAACCGCAAGCTTGTGGATGTGAATGTGCGTCCTTGTTTGCATACATAAAATGCAAACAAAACGGGGACCCCCTCATAACAACATTACTCCATAGCTTTACAAGCGGTCAAAAACTTCAACAGGGTACCTTTAAACCATACATGATAGTAACATATGCTGTTAGACCATATAAAACGTTTTGAATATAAGTCTTGTGGATTTTTTGTCATCCTGTTGCACTTAGAGCGTTACCGGGCCTTGCCCTGTCCTTCTGCGCAACTGAAGTTTCTGGGGCTACAGAGAGAACTGGTGGATGACTTCCGCATACGACTTACCCAGGTAATAATGACAAAGACACTCTACTCTACACTGGTATTTATGATGAAAAAACACTCAAGTAATGAAGGTAGTAAGCTTTTCACGAACACTGTTAATGAAGGAGAGAGGCACTTGGCTAACGATTATGAGGAAAACCTCGAGGAAATTATGGTGAGAAAGACGCTTGGGCTGGGCATTTCACCTGAAATCCATATCACAATTAATTGTCCTCACAGGGGACCTGCTTTTTAGTGAAGCATAATGTAAGAACAATGAGAAACATTTATTGAAAGTGTTAATCAACACAAGGATGAAAATCAGTGTTTCAATGCCCTCTCTGGTTTAACATGAACTATGTTGTGTATTGTAATAATGGTAGGCATAACAAGCTATATTTTCAGCCTACATGTTTTTGCTCAGTAAAAAATCTTGTGTTTTTCTAATTGTTTGTAATTATTTATATACTGAAATCAACAGAATTCTTTAAAGAGAGAGAGGGCAAGAGATAAATTAAAAAGACAGAAGTGATTTTTTATTTTTTTTTCCCAGGTGATGAAAGAGGAGTCTCGCTGCCCGCTGGGTGCCCGTTATTGTGCCATCCTTAATGCTGTCAACTACATTTGTACCATCCTAGGAGACTGGGGAGACAATGTGGTTTGTGGAGTTTATTAAATGTATTTATTTTATTTAGCATTTTTGCCACAGCACCAGCAGGATGTTGCCATGGCTGGACAATACACAAGTACTTAGCCCCCTGTTTTTAATGTTTTCATTTGAAAGGCCTGTTGAATAACTCAAAAGGGATTACTGTGACCTTTATGCACTTCTGTAAAGTCTAACTGAAATCACATTTAATCATCCCTTTTTGCAGTCAACTGCAACATCTTTTTTAAATGTATTATTAATAGATTGTATTTATAGGAAGAAAAAACAGTTTTTTTGAGAAATATCAGAAGTGCTCCTTTTTGTCTGTGTTTGATTGACAGCAGCTTGCACGCTGAGCTTCGGTACCAGCTCCAGTACCAGAAGGGCAAAAAAACGTTTAAGATTGTTTCTTAAAGACGAAACACAGGACATGTGATTTACAGAGCAGATGTATGGTGTAGTAGACAAAAAAATTAAATAAAATTCAGCTGGACTTTAACACTAATGGTTGTATACCCCTAATTTTGTGCTCAAAATCTTGCCTGCAAAAAGATGTATCAAATTAGTTAATACATCATGCAGTTAGTATATCAGACTATCAGAGCTTTTTCATTTAATATGAAAAAACAAACTTCTCAAATGTTAAATGTTGTCTGAACACATGCAGCCGCACAAGAAGGACTTTGCTTAAAGTCTGAAATTCGTAGAATTATGATTTGATTCAGAAATTGTCTAATCATGGTGCAAATTTGAGCAAAGATTCAATCCCAGCCTTATATACTTGACAGTTTTGAAACTTGGACACATTTCAATCCGTGCAGGAAAAAACTGCCCTCTGTACTTTCACAAAAATACAGCCCTATAACTTTCATGTGAGAACAAGCTGCACTGAGCTACCAGAGGACAGCCAGAAGAGGGTGACATTTTGGGTTTTACCTTTTCACTGATAGTTATGTGTTGTTCCTTTATTCTTTCTTCAGTTTTTCCTACAGCTGCAGCAGGCAGCGGTTTCACTTGGCGAGGAAGTGGTACTGGGGGGCCTGGGGGTGATGGAGGTGGGTCGTCTGGCTTCTCTGGAGGGCTCTCTATTTGAAGGTCTATTGGCATTGCTAGATCGACTTAAAGGAGACATGATGGGAAGACTGCTGGAATGGACCATGAGAGAAATCACAGAAAAAACCAAACCATACTGCCAAGACAGGTGAGACATCAGCCTTTTCATGAGTGCCATATTAATTGGTGTGTTAAAGCTTTTTATTATCAGGGTAGGACAGATCAACTCTAGAGTCAGCTTCTTTGGGTGGAAAGGAAATATTTCCGTGTTTGTCTGAGACATGGGGGTCCCTGCGTATCAGTAGAGTTAGCCAGTGTTGGCCAGCGTGGAGCTATGAGAATCACTGGCAGCCCTCCTCGCATACACTGGCTTGAGCTCAGAGCTACTGGGGGGACTGCATACAGAAGAACACACACTGGGTGTTCTCCCATAAAGCACTTGTTGTTGCACAATATTGTGCAGCTCTACTTATAGCTCAGGTAAATTGATGCATTAAAATGTGTAATGTAGGTGTTGTTAGAGCTGTGATTGTGTGAACTGGTGTGTCTGCCAAAACTAGAGATAGCCTAACTGTGGGGGGATCTTGAAAAACGATGAACAATAAATGCCTGATAAGATCTATCTGGATGAAATGTTTCACTTATAAAATACCCTGGGCTAGTTAACAATGTACATACGTATTTCTAATTAAATGTTTTTTTAATGTGCAAATGTCACATATGCCAACCACATATGGTGGGGCATATGTGACATGTGTGAGTTTGGATGGAGCCGCATAAAAGTTAGCCCTTCCCATCATTCAGTTTTGCTGCAATTCATATTCAAAGTGGTGTGGATTATTTTCCTATTTGACATAAACTCACGTAAATCAATTTTGCTTTGAGCTGTTTTAATCAAATTTGGTGCACATGTTAACAGGCTAGGTTGGAGGTTTTCTGCAATATCTTTGGACATTCTGCCTTTAGGAGGCGCCACAAGCTCAAAAAGTCTCATAACATGAAGGTTTTTTTCCTGAAATTCACCTTGGTTCATATCCAAGTCAAGAAAGTAGGTTTATAGTCAAAAAACAAAAACTTGAAAACGTTGTCAAAAATCAACAGAAGTGTTTTACAACACATCTTGCAAAATGTGAAGAAATTCACTATAGCCTGTGGTCAATTATGAAGTCCATTCCTCTATATTTTTCAAAATTTGCAGAACTAACCTCCGAAAACTCCTAAAAGATAGGTTTGAATTAATTTTGGTATAATTTAAACCTAATTGTTTGGATTCTGGAGATGAAATGGTGTGAAAAGATTTGAAATATTTCCTAAATTGACAACGCAGTGACAATACATGTCTTTCCATGTTTAGCAGCACAGAACAGTAAAACTCCACTGTGTTAGCTTCCCACCTGAAAGTCCTCCCAAGCCACAACAGGTTAACTATAGTGCACGACTGATGGCATGACTTTGAACCAGTTAATGCTGTGTCCAGTTTTGCAGCAGACCAGCTTTGTAGTGGAACTACATGATGATTGATGATCAGCCGCAGCCAACTGCCACTTTTTTTTAAGCTCTAACTGAGGCAGGTGTTTATTGAGGTGGTGCAGGGCAGGTTTGGTACTCATTTGGATATAAAACTGCGTGTTTTGGCTCTTCCCACGTTTTATCACAAAGGCAAGCACGAACGCAAATTGTTGTTGCTTTAGTTGGAAAGAAAAAGAAAAATCTAAAATCTAAAATACTGATTGTATAATGGAAACACATTTCATTGTACTATAAGTTACAGAAGGTCCTCATGGCACAGAAATTGTTGTCCTCACACACAAACAGGAGTCTTTCAGTGTTTCCTAAAACATAATTTCAACTCAACAAGACTATGGTTGTGTTGATAATGTGAATTCATGGATATTAAATGTTCATCTGAAATTTTCTGTAGTAGCGTTTTTCTGTTGAAATGGGTAGTCAAATGAACAAGAGAACCAAAAAACAAGTCTAATCTGTTTTGAGACCGCTGCACGGAGCTCACGGGAGCACTCACAGCGAAGAAGTGGAATACTGTCAGACATTTTAATAATTTCTGAGGAGATTTAGTGTTTGACAGATATTAAAAGTTACACATCACACTATCAACATTTTTTGAGGATGAGCAGAATGATGTATTGTGACTTGTATGTTGCCTTTGTGTGTGTGATGTGTGTTTTGTAAAGTAGTGACATTTACTTTTGTGTTTACTAACTCGCAAAATTGGCTCATTCCCAGAAGACTTCCTTCCTTAAGTAATCCCCATACAGACAACTACTACTTTGTGTAATTTATATAATCCCTTCTAGTGTGGATCTGTATGTGATCATGATGCTGCCTATTTGACCCCCTTCACCACTGAATTTTTACACCTTTGATTTTCCTATTGTGACATGTCAAAATGTCTTCCGTGAAAAAGGCCCATTAATGAAGCTGTTTTGACAACTGTGTCCACTAGATGCCGCTGTACAACGTGAGAATGTCAATTTCATTAATGAACCACAAGAACGTTATTGTCTCCCCTTATGCTATTCATAGTGCATCACAGGATAACTCCCAAACCTTTCACACTGTAGGAAACACTATTTATGTGCACTTGGTTACTCCTATGTTCATAACAGGCAACAGTCCGTCTGTCATCCCTGATGAGCCTGATTATCTCTGATCCTACATTTTCACATTCCTTAAAATTTACCTTAATTTTTAATTTAGGTTGAAGTTTACGATGCACAAAGGTCGCTGCAATTGAACAGTAAGAGGTAGAGAAGATTTTGTCTCCTGCATTGTTTTGAAGATAGATTTTTTTTTTTCTAGCAATTTCACTTAACCGGTTGGACAAACAATAAAGGTTAGCATTGATTTATACTCTTTCTGCCTTTTCTTTAGGTGGTTGTCCCTACCATCCCAGCATGACCAGTCCACGATGTCCTTGTCCAGTTCAGCATGTCCCATGATGCTATGTGTGAGGGACAGACTGTTGCACCTTCATCAGGTCCTGAGTCTTTCTCTCTTCCAACTGGCCTGGCAGGGCTTGGCGGAGAGACTTGACAACTTTCTCTACCAGGATGTAAGAGATTAATACGCTCTAAAACCCCCACCATACTCTGTGTTAAGCTGTTGTGGCAGAGCATATTAAAAACAACCTTTTAAAGTAAACATGATGCAGTCAGGTTTAGATTACCCAAACATTTTGCAGTGGCACATAAAAGTCTATAGCAAGGGTAGACATAAAAATTTTGACTGTATTGAAATTATATTTTAAATTTTTATTTCAAATGCAATTTTGGCTGCTGCGGTTTGGCTGCTTATCTGACTTGGTCTGCAGCTGGTACTGTGTCATTATCTCAAGATCCCACTGAATGACCGAAAAAAATAAAGTAAACTTTTTATTAATTGTTTAGCAGAGTTTAGGCCTAAACTCTGTTCCCTCCATTTTCTGTACATGTTAGTCAGAGCTGGGCAGCAAACATAAAATTCACATAAAACAACATAAAATTCACATATTCATTCTTTCACACAGGCTGTCATTTGTCACATACCCCTTTAATCCCCCTGAAAGTACCACAACGAATCTGACCCACTTCGTATTTGCTTGTGTCCTGTATGTCGGGTTCAGAGGAATCTAGATGTGTCTAGGCATGTCTTCTGATCATTTACTGTATGGTCAAAAGGTCTACCCAAAAATAGTGTCTGTGTGATCTATCTTTATAAGAATGGAATTCCAGTGGTATTTACATGTGCTCCACCTGACTCGCAAAGGCCTCACAGATGTCACCTGGTTGTTGGTGCACACAACAACTACATCCCTTGGGAATTAAAATGCAATTGATGAGGATCAATTGTGGATCAAAAGCGAAGGTGATGATTACATACACTTAACATTATCACATTAACTGACATTTATCATGACTAATATCATAAATAGTCTTTTTCAGAATAGTTTATAACAAATACACTTGATGCACTACATTTCCAAGGCACCAGTTTGTAGTGTGCCAATGGATTGCCAGTGACATCCCCCCACTGTGCCTCCACACCATAAATGACTCACCACAATACGCAAAACAGGGGCAGGTAAGGTTAAAAAAAACTCACCTGCTTAAGTGGTCTGCTTGTTCTTCTGTTATGTTGCTACTAAACAGCTGACCCATGTGGTTTTCTAGCCATGCAGTTACAATGAAATTGTTCTCAACATGTCCATGTGTCTCTCTGTCAGGTGATCCTGTCTAATCATTTCAGTGATGGAGGGGCAGCTCAGCTTCAGTTCGACATGACCAGAAACCTATTTCCTCTGTTTGGTCACTACTGCAAAAGACCAGAGAACTTCTTTAAGCAGTAAGTGTGTGTGTGTGTGTGTGTGTGTGTGTGTGTGTGTGTGTGTGTGTGTGTGTGTGTGTGTTCAAATTGCAGGCACAAGTGTATGTTCATATGTGTACGTCTTTTCTCAGTGCTGCTACCACAGTGCATGGGCTGATGATCCTTGGAACATCACACCACACACAAATGAACATACATGTGACTAAATGGGCGATGCCAGATTAATTCTTAGTATAATATGATATTATTAAGTCTCAGTTTTTCTAATGTACGCATGGGTGGCTGGCTATTATGAAAATTGTTTCATTACAAAGAAATTAAAGCAACTCTAATCAATATTTTTATATTAACAATGGATCATATAACTATTTGTATGTGGAAGGTGCTTGTAGTGACAAACTCAGAGAATTACAGCTGTACAGTGATTTAACGTCTTTCAGCTCATTGTTTTGGTTTTCTGGCCCACAACTTTCCTGTCTTTGTTTTGTCATCAGCCTTGTTTACAGCAGTAGCCAGCAGATGCTTTCAGTATAAAAATAAAAATAATGAGCATGTACGTGTGTGAGAATGGGGCAGATAAACTATGTACATGCGCTGTGGAAGCGGCACTGAGGCTGCATTCAGACCAAATCAGGTGTTGCCGCAAATCAGGTGTTGCGCAGGGTTTTGTGGCGGTGTGGGAGTGTCACTACATGGCCATGCTGGTTGTAGCACAAGTGGAAATACTAACCAGCATGGTACAACACCAAGCGACTGCACGGACATTAAAGGGGACATATTATGCTCATTTTCAGGTGCATACTTCTATTTGGGGGTTCTACTAGAATAAGTTTATGTGCCTTAATGTTCAAAAAACACATTATTTATCTCATGTTGACGATTGCTGCTCTTTAAGGCCCCCCTCCCTAAAAGCCCAGTCTGCTCTGATTGGTCAGCCCCCACGTGCCAGAGCAGGCAGTGAGCCGACATCGCCCACCAAATTCACAAATGCTCCACCCAGCTCCACCGTTGTTTTTGCAGCCAGTGATTACTGTAGCGGATTTTAGCTGCATTTCTACCTTGAATATCTCCACAATAACCCCTTCTCCACCAAGAAACTCAATACCACAACATCGGCAACCAAGACTACAGGTTTCCCTGATTCTTTGCTCAGGTAAAAACTGCTATTTAACATCATATCTCTGTCATATAATGTTAGCTTAGTATTTATGCATAAACCGTAAACACACACTCTGTTTTACATTTGTGAGAAGTGACCTACAAAGCCCAGAGAAGTGGAAACATTTGTTGTGAAGAGGGACAGAGGTAGCATGTTAGCATGTAGCGCTGTATGGATAGTTACTTCGGTAACGGCTGAAAAACTCATCAAATACGTCACACATACACGATAGACGGTGAAGTAAATGTTTTATGAGTCGGTCTTTAATTCGGCGTGCATCTGATCCACCAACCAGCACTTATTTTAGTGAGAAATCTTAATTTTTGAAACGGTTCGCCTCTAATTCTTATGGTCCTCTCTCACTAAAATGGCGCAGCTAACCAGAGGAGACTGGTAGTGAACTAAGGTGACAAAATGTAAAGTTTGAATGGAAATACAGTTTCTTTATGGATTATATTGATGCCAAATTGACAATAAGACTGTTGACATATGACGCCCTTTTATCTTGTGTTTCTAGAGTTATGTGTTTTTACGGACACTTTGGAATTGTTAATATGTAATATTTCTTAAAGGGAGTTTGGCGTAATATTTTCCCCAGTCTCTCAGCGCAGTCTCATTTTCCTGCCATACCTCGCCTTGCCTAGCAATAATCTTGCACCCCCACTTGTACCAATAACTTGGTACCCATGCTTACAGACATATAACAAACTAATAGCGTTAATGTTATTGTGTATGTTGCAGCAAGTAATGCCAAATACGTTCTAGAAAATTACATCTAATGTTTACCTCAGCTGATAGCGTTAGCTTGTGCTTAACGGCTAAAGAAACACATAGCGTAAATCTTTTGTAAATACTTACACTTCCCTCTTCTGCAGTTGTGCCACGGACAGTTGGTATTGATCTCTCTTTTAGGAAAAGTTTCATTGCCAGTCCTGCGTTGTTACTGACCCAAGTTGGAAAAGCAGTCACACACAAAGTGCTTAGCACAGACGTAGCTTACAGGTTTTTGCCGACTGTAGCTGGGACATTGCCTTCAAAAATAAACTGTATCCACTCAGCTCTTCTGTCCTCTGAGGCTGGGGGCCAATGTAGCGATTTGTGCTAGTCTGTTCAGCCAACAACAGAGCAGTTCCCGTACTTAGCTCTTAGCTTTGACATAATGCTAGTTGGTCGGAGCTTGTGAGAAAAAAATGCCAACATCGCAAAGTTAGTTCTCAGGCCGTGGGTGGAGATACTCAGATGGGGGGCGGTAATTCTAATGAGCACGCACTTTGCTTAAGAGGGGGAGCCAAATCTAAAACAGCTTGTTGAATCCCATTTTTTCTGACCTAGGCAGCCCACAAAAAACTGACTGGGTTGTCTTTTTTCACAGTTTGTGGGTTGGTAGGCACCCCAGATACCCAAATGTATGTGCACAAACACTGAAAAAGTGAGTTTTTCATATGTCCCCTGTAATATCTTTGTACTCCCTCATGGCAGGGTTGTACAGCTGATGTACAGTCATCACGGTGCCAATCAATCAGTATCTCTTCCATTTTCACAGTTGCTCAGTAAACAGCTAATGCTACATGGCAAACAAAGTTCTTCTTCACCTGGGCGTCTGCTGGCCTGATTGTCGGCATGATTGATGTGGGTTGCAGTCATCCAAAAGTTGATTCTGTTTTAAGTTTTCGCTGCAGGGCCGTTGTGTTTTTTCCACCACTCCCTGCGGTCCCCACCGCCACAGCCTATATGCACTACCTACGTTCAAATGAATGGGAGAATTGGCGGTTTTGACGCAGCACCTGATTCTATCTGAATGCGGCCTGAGAGAATCACATGCATGTATAAATGCACAGATGCCTGCGGTGTTTTGAAGCCCTCTGAAGCCTGTTTGTGTATCTGTGTGTGCACATGCATACGTGTGAAAACTTTTGTATGCTTTATAACTTCATAGTGAAGACATTTGGTTTCCACAAAAAGCTGGTTTAAAATCCCCTCCTGCAAATGTGTTTTGCTTATTGTTCCTTCAATTGGATGTTTGAGCTTCACTGTGCAGAATGATGTATGTGCAGAGTTTAATACTAGAAGGGTGTTCATCATTCGTTCAACATTCATCTGCTGAAGGGAGAAAGTTTCACTGTGCTTCAATAAATTGGAGTTTAAGAAATGTACATATGAACATGATTTTGTGACATCACAACTAGTTTGGAGGCCAGTCATTGTCCAGTATGCAACTTACACTATTGTGATGTGGAAACCAGAAACGTCCAGCACACACAAGCTGAGAATGGACTTCAGTGAAGTAGGACATCTAGCAGTTAAACAAAAAAAACATTTGCGTATTCATAGATTCTGGATTTTCCAGTGAGGCTTTAAATAAATTTAACTAGTAACTTCTTTTGTGGAAAACCCAATCAGATACAAAATATTATTCAAAGCAGATCATTTCAAAAACATGTCTTTAAGATTAAAACTTGAGTTCTGGGGTTGTGACTAGAATAAGAATTAGGGTAGGCAATGCAGTCATGACATTATTTTACTGTGCTTTCCCAGTGTATATTTTGTAGCAGCTCAGCACTATTGCTAAATTAGTGGCACCACTGATCAGAATGCACTGTTTCCTTTCTTCCTTGCCATAGTGTATTTCCACAGCACTTCCTGAATGGTCTGGCCAGAGATGGTTCTCTAGAGAGATGCACCACTGGCTATAAAGATAGTTTGTAGTGTGTTTGTCAGGAGAACCATCTTCTGTCTGGCTTTGCGGTCCATGCCATGCATGCGTGTAACGGTTTATGCTACTTTCATGACGGATGGGATTGTAATGAGTTTAAGACAAATATCCAAGCTAAGAAAATAATAGTCAGAAAATAACAAAATACCTAGCCACTAAAAAAATCTTATGAGGAGTATAAGAAAGACGATTAAAGATTAATTCTACCAGAATTGTGATTAGTTTTGTCTTTTTCTGCTCTCTCTGTCTCTCCACAGTGTTAAGGAGGCATGTATCATCTTGTGTCTTAATGTGGGCTCTGCTATTCTGCTAAGGAATCTCCTTAAAGAGTCAGAGGAGGAGACGGGTGATTGGGTAGGTGTAGGGGATCCTCCACCGGAGTCTGCATTGAATGAGTTGGGGGTTTACTGCTTGGCACCCTGTGATGTGATGATTCTCCTCAACCTCAGAGCCTCCTGGCCTGGACAGTAACAATTTTCCCTGGCAATATGTGTATGTGTGGAGTGTGCATCAGATTGAGTGCTTGGCAAGTGGTTCTTATTACAGTTTTGTCATTTGCATTAGTCTTCTTTGTAATCAAGATGGGTAATATTTGTCAAGTTAGAACTGTTCACATAGTGTTGATACTATTGAATTGTCATTGTATGGACTTTGAACATTATTGTGTTGCACTATTTTTTGGGGACCTACTTACCCCTCACCTCAGTTGACTGAAGTACACTACAACAAAGTATAAATAACAATTGTCCTTTGTCTGGTGGATTATGTAATAAACCCTGCTGACTATCGGCGCTCTCGCCTTCACTTGCCCCATTACTACTGGTTAATGGGGTTTTCTTTAATGTTTTTTTGTTTCTTTAGTGTTAACATGTTAAATGCATTTCCTTCATCATAAAACGTTTGCAAATCCAATAAAAAAAGAAAAAAGCAAGTCATCTTCCTGCTTTTCTTGGCTACATTTTATGGCACATTACCCCCACCTGTTGATCAGTAGAATAGTGTGAAATCATTGGCAGGAAAGTGTATCACGTCACCCACATGCACAGGCGTGTGCATTTGAAGGATACACAAAGGGATTGTCAACTATGATACAACATAGTTACATCATCTCCCAGGTGAGAAGGCTATGAAGGGCAACAACTGCGTACAACTTAAATAAATTATTTATTGTGTATCACACTTCTAAACCATGCAAACATTGCAGTGTAAGACAACAGTTGTCAACTTATTAACAGGGTGAAAGTGGTACTCTGTAACATATATGCACCTAATAAGGAAGATCCTGACTTTATCAATGAGCTGAACAAAACTTTGGGTACAAGAGGGACAAATTGTTTTGGCAGGAGATTTTAATCAAGTGATGGACCCTGTAACATTTCTGGTACCGAAGGACAGGGCTGCCTTACATATACTCACAGAAGATTTAGGTCTGGTAGTTATATGGCAGTTGGTGAATCCATGTGACACAGAATATAAATTCTCTCATCGCCATAAATCCTACTTTAGAATATATTTCTTTCTCCTATCCAAATCCATAAATTTTTCAATTTAGTTTTATTTATATAGCGCCATATCATAAAGTTTTCTCAGGGCACTTTTTCATACAGAGCAGGTCTAGACAGACTCTTTATGTTTACAGAGACCCAACAATTCCTACCAAGAGCAAGCACAGCGACAGTGGCAAGGAAAAACTCCCTTTTAACAGGCAGAAACCTCGAGCAGAACCAGGCTCTGGGTAGGTGGTCATCTGCCTCGACCGGTTGGGTTGAGAGAGAGGAGAGAGAGAGAGAGAGAGCAAGAGGAAAGACAACATACAGTACTACAGCACAGTCCCGTACTACATACAGATGTAAAATAACAGTAGTGCTAATGGTATTGATGTTAATATTAATACAAATCATACTAATAGCAATATAATAATAGTAATACTAATAATACCAAGACCAATAACAACAATAGCAGCAGCGGCTGCCGAGCAGGAACATGGGGGCAGCAGGTGGCCCGCAACCACAGATTCAGACTCCACAGCTCCGCGACCACAGATCCAGACTCCGCAGCTCTGCGACCACAGATCCAGACTCCGCAGTTCCGGAGGCAGAAAACACTCAGAGAAAGCAAC
>LKNJ01006315.1:3725-21972 GCA_002120245.1 Maccullochella peelii | reverse complement strand
CGTTGTTATGATATGGCGCTATATAAATAAAACTGAATTGAATTGAATTGAAGCAGGCTGCAGACATCATCCACTATGTCCCATGGAAAAAAACTGCTGAGTAATTGACTTTGAATTAATGCTCTCCACAGTTTTATCACTGCTCAGACTACGGAAGTAGCTTGATGGTGGTTATGATGATTTAACTGCAAATTTATAAAATGTCCCAGTGCATGGTGGCAGAGCAGCTCGGAAAAGGTAAAATAGAATATACCTTATGATTATATTTTAAAACCACGATCACATGGAGTGTAATTGTTCGCTATACTGCAGGAGAAAAAAATAGAATGTAAGTAGGAGTGGACATCAAAACAGCTTTTTATCACCTCTGACACTGATTCAATATTATGTGACAGAAAACACGTCACTGAGGAGCTTAGTCTAAAATAATCCAGTAATTGCCTCATGTGTAGTCAAAGATAAAGCTTGGATTGAGAGTCATGAAATGAAGTGAACCTACTCTTGAAGCTCAGATAAAAAAAGAATACAGTAGGCTACTCCAGGTGGCACCGTTTTCCATAGCAGATACAATTTAGTCACATCAATAAAGTTCTTAAATAGGGGGATAAGGTGTGTAAGAGCAGAAGGGGCCTTGTGTTGTGCTGTTTTTCATCTGTGTCAGTGGTTAGTCATGGAAGTAAACAAGCTACCATTACTGACTGGTGAAAGAGGAATTCAAATCCTTGTACTAAGTAAAAGTAGCAATATCATTTTTAAAATACTGCATTAAAATAAAAGTCCTGTAATCAAAATCTTACTTAAAACTGCACTAATTGATTTTGACATAGTATCTCCTTATTAAGGTGCTATGGCTAACGTGTTAGCAAACAGTGACTATTTGCACATGCAGACACAGAGCAACGTGAGCATTTATTTACTTTATGTTCTGGTTTGAGCTGCGGTGAACTGCAGAGTTTTGTTGGATGCGCACACAGCACATTCACATCTGTCAGGGTGTACAATGTGGGACTCAAATGCAACACTCGACACACAGGTAAGTAAGGTGTAAACCTTTACTGGAAACAGTTTAGATTCGGTACACAGGAGAGCAGTCCAAAAACACAAGCAGAGGTATCCAAAAACGTGAGACAAGGCTGGGTCAAAAAACAAGCACTGGTAATAACTAGAAGTAAGCACACTAGGAAACACTGGAAAGGCTGGCATAACACACAACACAATCTGGCAAACGATCTAGGGATGAGCACAGGTATATATACAAGGGGTGGGGTGTAGGCAATGAGCACAGGAGTGAGCAATCTGGGTGATTGGATTTGGCGGGAAACCAGACAAAGGCAGGAAGTAGAGCAACCTGAAATGATACAAGTAGAGAGTTTTTCAATGTAAAACAGGAAATAAAGTGACACCACTTTTGCACATGCACAAGATGGATGTTGTCATGACTGTGTCTGGTCGGTAGTCTGTGTAAGTGATATGTTTCCCCCCAATGTGGAGCTAATATCAGGCTAGTACCCGGATGGTGTACTCATAACACTCAAAAAGTTGAGTGTGGAACTCTGGACACTTCTCACCCTCAATGGTCGCCATCTTGGCTATGTAGCAGAAGGGGAGGGACTACTGACCTATGAAAATGGCATTCATTTTTATTCATTTAAAAAATAAATTGAATTGAAATTAAGTGCAAAAACAAGCCAGCAGATATTTTGGCGGCCGACAATCGTGGTCGAATGTTTGCGATAATGCTCCGGCCTTATTTGCCATTAAAAAGGCCGGAGCATTATCAATTTGCAATTTGCCATTAAAAAGAAGCAGAAGCAGAATTGGTAAAATGTTGTGATTTCGTCATTTCGTCAGGTGCACAATGGCCATGTTTGATTTGAGACAACACCACCCTGTCAAAATTCATGCACTACGCAAGTAAGTACATAGTGTACACAGTGTACTGCATGGAAGTATCAGACACAGCATGAGTAACATCCATATTTGTTTAGTTCATCAGGGGATGCGATCTCTGAGCCTGATCAATCCAACCAGATTTGTTTTCACTCAGTCAAACCGCTTTTCAGTCTGACTATGGCAGAAACACATACGTCAGCCCTCATACATGTCTATAGATAGGTGAATGCAAGATTGAGAAACTGGTCGGCCACGTCATGTCAATAATTACACATCACAGTTATGATATGATATTTGTCAAAGCAACAAAATACACTTGTGTGTTATCTTACCTAGAGTAAAGATTGATATAATGTTTATCTCTGTGCATCCAGCACAAAGATAGGTCCAGGATGTGTTTAACCTCGCTTAGCACAAAGACTGGAAGCTGAAGGAAACTTCTAGCTCAATTGCAAGGGAGAAGACATTGCAAATACAAGGTTCTATTTTTTTATTGAAAGTGTATGCACTATCGTGGGAAAATTAATATTGATTTTAGGATGGAATAAGATTCATTACGCTCAATATACATTAATAGTAAGAGTCTTTTACTTGAAGGTTCTGTGTAATAGATGTTTCAAAGTCTTCTAGTTCTATAATTTCTCAACAATGGGTTATAAATAGATGGAACATGAAGACTGTGCTTTGTATGAGAGCAGGACCTTAAGGCTGGGGTCAGGGACTCTACTATGATGGGCTACATGGCAATGGCATCAATACACTGGACACACTGTGAGCCTGATAGGAGAACCAGGCTGTGTAGCACTAGCAGTCAGAAGTCTATCATTACAACTGAGCCAGATGGGGCAGGTCATAGTCATCACTCCAGTACAACGCATCTCAACGTCACAGAATCTAGACAGCCAAACAATCAAACCATGATTACATCTCTCTGCAGTCCCTTTCTCAACATACATAATTATTTAGTTTCAGTTTTGGAAGTGTCAGTTTGTCTGCCTTTTTTGCTGTCCTACCAGGTGTTGGATTCAGTGGAGAGAAGTACATATTTGTCACGACAGCTGCCTCAGTTGTGTTTATTTTTGCCCATTCTGCCTCTCTGTCCCTCCTTTTAGCCACATTATCACTTCCCCAGGCCCCTGAATCTCTATTAAGTTTTATTGCCATTCTCTGTCCACCAGATGCCCTCAGACTTTCCCCATCAATCCTGGTCACCTGACTCCCACATCCCTCTGCTCACCTGTGTCTCATTCCCCAATCACCCTGTCAGTACTTATACCAGCCTCTTTTCCCCAGTCAGTTGCCAGATCATCAATGTTGTTTTGTACCTTTGCGGTCCAGCCATCCAAACCCTAATCTGTATTTGCCGGCCTGTTCCTTTTACCTGTTCCATTCCTGTTTACTTGTGGATTCTCGGCTACTTTCGTTTGGATTTGCTGCCTTTACTTGTAAGCATATGTATCACCACTCACTGAACATTTCGTGTCTGCCCGGTTGTCTGCATTTGGATCCTTTTCCTTGCTGCCTTGTACATACGCTTGACAGCACGATCTGGCCAGTTATGGGCTCAGCAGACAATAACCAGCCCTGCCTGCCATTTTCATGGCATGACTTGAGTGATTAATGAAGTTTCTAAATATTACTAAAGGAAGAACCAGGCTTCCTGCAGAGCCTTGCTTCTATCTGGAAGCGGGACCCTGAATTTGCCCAAGAAGTGGCATTCTTCAGGAGGATGTTTTCTTGCAAATGCTGCTCCAGATCCTGTTTCTCCTGAGGCCTTCACTCTCCAGCCTGCCTCCTACTCTGCTAGCGTCAGGCCTGCTAGCCTTCAGCCTGCTTTCCAGTCTGCTAGCTTCTGGCCTGCTAACCCTGCCTGCCTGCCCTGAGCTGGCTAGCCCACCGCCCGTCTCCCATGAGTCGGTTAGTCCCCAACATGGATACCCTGATCTTGTATTTCTTGAACTCTATGAGCCTTCAATGGACCAGTTGAGGGGCCACCCTGATGCCCAGCAGCCATCTTTAATTGGATCTCGACTTGCCATTTTGAGAACTGACAATTGAGAATGAAGTAAAATACTCTGAAAATACTTTTTACTCCTTTGTAGTAAACAGGTGAGAGCAGTCTGTTAGTGCTAAATTGTGATGTGGAAGTTATAGGTTTGACCAGTCAGCCCCATATTAGGGATTTAAGAGATTTAACCTCCATTAAAGTGCAACACATTCCCAATCTGAGCTACTAAGTGCTTCAGACAGAGCTCGTCATGGTGCCGGGCAGCCGTGGAAGTGCCAAGTGAGGGTGGCACTGAGGTGACAGCGGCACAGACCAGAGATGTCTTTCATGTGTTGAAGTCTGTTACCCCCTTGAATAGTGTTTCCCTCCCGTTAGACTAATGGGATAGAGATAACTGGTTAGGGTTAGGGCTAAGGTTGGATTAGGTTTGATAGTCAGGGAAACAGTCTTTAATCTACCTTATCTAAGCATAACATAGCCGTTTTTTCTTACAGCATCTGATAATACTATGGACATATTTTCAAAATATTATGTCTTTTTCCACCCGACATATTCTGACTTTTTCCTCAAAATATTCCGACTTTTTTTGTCATAAAATGGCGACGTTATGTAATTGAAATATTTCACTTTCCTCATAATATTATGATTTTATTCTCGACGTCTCAGGGTGTTTATTTCCTAAAGGGGCTTTCACAGCGCCGCACAGTAACTCGCCTCCAGTCATTTCAATGAGGGGAAGGCGGCAGAGGGGAAGCAGTTTCAATCACGGCAATAGGGGTAAGAAGCAGTTGCCGCCCACGTGAACATCCACAGATTTTTCTCTGCTGCCCAAAGTTCACCGTGCTGAACTTCTGGCAGTAACCATCTGGCGTTGGCCAATCAAATAGAAAGGGGTGGGCATCGTGGGTCAGAAAGAAGAGCGATGGAGGAGCTGATACTGCTGGTGTCTGAATACCCAGAGTTGTACAACTCAGCACTAGCTGCTCATAAGGACAACCAATGAGAACACAAAAATTCAATGCATTTTGATTTGTTCAATTAGTTCAATCTAGCAGGGTCTGCCATTTTATTTAGAAAAACTATGCATTCCACTTGCAAATCAAATTGTGGAACCAATGATTGAAGCCTATTTTCTTGGGGAATTACAGCATGGCACGTGTGTGGTTTTCAATTTGATTTGCAAGCCAGTATACGTGTTGTGGGTGGGTTGTACCAACACTACGGCGTTCACCGAAGCACCTGCCTGTCATCGTAGCGTTGCACCGCAGCAGCAGTAGCCGCTTTTTTGGGGAACGCTCTTGCAGGTAGGCGGTTGTCAGGGCGCTTGCCACCTGGCAGTGTGAACCGGCCTTAACAGTGGCCCTAATAGCTGCTATGATCCACAACCATCAGTTAAATGTGACCAACTCATCTTTTACACCGCATTTCAAATACAGTAATTCATAGGTATATTTTGCAGTAAGAATCAAGGTCATTACCATTAAAATACTTTATAAATTGGTCCCGCGGGTTGATAACATTCATTTTTAACATGTCACGATGCAATAGAGAAAAACACCACACAGTAAACACACCAGCCTTAAGGCAAAAATGTACAGTACTGTACTAGGCGTTACTGAAGACTGTGGGCTGAGTTGTAGAGGAGGAGGTGAAACACACACACACACACACAGGCACAGCACAGCTGTTGAGCCTACATAATTTTTGTTTTTTGGAACAGGGAGGCAGAATGAGTCACTGCTGACCATGTGGACCTGTGATCTTTCAAGTCAACATGGAGTGCATCACAAATAGTATTCGTCTGTGCTACAGCAAAATGGGCCAATTACTACAGGTAATTGGAACACTCGATTTATTCAATGTTGGCTTTTCAAAGTGATGTGAAGAGCCTTGAATCAACCCAGGTCTGAGAGCAGGAGGCCATCAGACTTCACTGTCAAAGCCGTCACAGTACTCCACAGAATTTTCTGTCAACTTCTCTGCTGACACCTCAGGTTTATCATACGCAAAGAAAAGAAAGAAAATGTGTATAATTGCTGGCTGACAAGTTGGCAAGTACTGCGATAAATGCATTATAATCACTGATAAACTGTACATATTCTAATTATGACATATGTATGATTTAACAGTGTAATACTAAATATGTTGAAATTTGAATGGAATTTGCGTGTAATGGACTGGTACTGAACTGAATGGGTTCAAATGGAAGTCCCTAGGGTTCAATGCATTTTACATTCCATTTAAATGTTATCATTATAGTTTATGTATTTATTAGAAGGATGGACATATTATTATGGATAGATTATTTGAATTTGAATAAAGGCAGTAATGTATATTTTGGCTTATGTTTAAGGGTAAGAAAAGCTAACGTGGCCCCATTGAGATCAATGCATTATATATCTTATTACTTATTTACGCCATTAGAATTACCATACTTAATCAGTATGCCATACTGATAATTTTGAAACTTGAATGCAGTTTATACTATGGCTGAAATAGGAGGGAATTGAAAATCAACAAGCTATAGCTCAGGGGCATTACTGGCCATTTTGGTGTCCTTAAGGTGATCGATCTTTTCATAGCCCACACCAAAGTTGAAACCAATTCCTCGCTCTCCATTGACTTTGTATTGCGTGAAGGTTCCTCCTTGTCACTTCGGTCTGCTAGCAAACAGAAACATGCCTAAAAGCTGCTGTGTGGTGGGATGCACTACCAACAGGGTAAAGAACCCAGAACTAAGTTTTTACAAGCTGCCAACCCAAAAACTGAACCTTTAAGAAGACAAAAGTGGATCCAGACGTGAGGCATCAGCAGGAAGAATGGGAACACTGTGGGATCCTGACACTCAGCTGAGGTTGTGTGCTTTGATCTTATTAAATAAGTTGCTAATGTGGCCAGACAAACTGTAGAGGTTGAAACTAACTAAGCTGTGCAAGGCCTGTGTTTGATCTTTGTCAGGTTAAATGATGAGCTTACCTGGTGATTCGATCAAATAGTTGTAAATAGCAAAACCCATCTTGCCCCAATTCCAGCTAAAGTAGTTCACTTCTGGCCATTCAGTGGGATCAATTCTCCAAGAATTGCATACCTTATTCGTCTTGTCTAATTAAAAGAATGAAAATAAATACTAGGTTCCTCGGTAGGTAGAAGACATCCCTGGAGTGTGGGTGTAGCTGGCCTGCCGAAGGCACACCTGTAAGAAATGATTGTCACAACTGCCATGAGCAAAGAGCAAAAACATTTTGTTTTTATTGCACTTTATCCATTAGTATATAATGTTTTGGTAGCACATTACAACTGTGAAATACGTTATACCATAATTACTTAATTACTTACTTACAGTATAATTTATTTCACCTTTCCTCTAAAGTACCCTGTAAGTAGGCTACCCATTACTTACCCAAATACTTACAGTAGGCTGTAAGTAAACGTCTTTCCCACTTTGAAATTAAACACGAATTCACCAAAATCCCAGATGTCAGCATGCATTCTCGAATCTGTGTCCAGCTGGAGACGTTAAAATAGTCTCAAAACTCCACAAGTGAAAATAACCTGATCCGTGTGTCACAGGCGATCCGTGCACACACATTAAACAATCTGTACATAAATACAAAAGAATGTCTCAGATATTTTTAGACATTTGTATGCACAGGAAGCTTTTTGAAAGCAAAAATGATCAGATCTGTGAAGTTGAAGTAAAAAATCTGTACGTAAAATATAAATATTTATTCAGGTTGTGATGTGTGCATTAGTAAAACTGTTTTACGTGTTTTCAAATTGCTTGGTATTTGTGTGTGTGGGTTGGAACACGCATTTGTGAGTAACCAAAATTACACAAAAACCTTTTTGTGTAAAAAATCTTTTTGAGACTAGTTTCGCTCCATACACAACATCCCCTGCCCGAGTCTGGCAGGGGACCCTTGTTTGTCTCCCTCTGTCTCTCCCTCATCTCTCCACTGTCTGTAATAAAGGCATCAACATTTTTTGAATTACGCTGTACACTGCGGGCTGTCATCTAAAGCGTTACCAAAAATTGTTTATGAATCAATACATGAACAAAAAAGGCCCCAATAGAATAAGAATTAATAATAGAATAACTAAAATAGTATATGAGAGAATAGTAATAAATACATTCTCATGAATAAATGACATACAATCATCTTGCAAGAAGGGCTTCTATGCTACCTGCACAACCTTTACCTTATTACTCTAATACAACCCAAATGCAATGTTTTATTATGATAAAATTCTCAGCATCTCATTGCTTTGATTGCTGTTACACATAATTTAATCATTTCTCTTTGTCCTGTCACATTATTGACTGTCCTCAGCAGTGTTTGTTCTCCAACACTCTAATGTCACACTGATAAATACACGGCGTTTGACAATAATAATAATTGATTTATCTGTAGCTCCCAGCAGTGGATGTGGCCCTCTTTAGATAACCCTGCTGAGTTCCTGCTGGCCCCTATATCTCTGCATTAAAGGGTTTTATAATACTCTTGTTTTAATTTCAATATTTGGTGATAAAAGGTGATAAAAGTTAGAATTCTTAATAGCTAATAACTTTCCTGTGGACGTTTTTATTCAAGAGTTTTCTGTTGTTAAACTTAAACTACGTGTCTGTTATATTAAAGCTAAAGGGGTATTCACATTAAAGTGGAAAAATAAGGGTTTTGCGATGCATGTTCTGCGTTGGTCGCAGCAGTATTTACCACTCCAGTGGTACAGTGTGTTGCTAACAGTAGAATGCTACGTTTCAGAGACTCAAACAGTGTTTTTGTAACAAACCTGGTAGCTGCATCGGCATGCTGATATTTTTGTCTGGTCTCACTATGAGGACAATTTGTTAATGTGCAGTTCTGGAAATTCAGAAACACGAGAATTAATTTTTTCATCCATCTTTCAGTTCAAGCAGTGGTCAACAGCAATTGGCTGCTGTAAAAGCTCAGTGGAAACAGGTCTGAACCCAGAAGCACGACTCAGAGACCAACAAGTTAAAAGTGTTTACTCATAGTCAGTGTCAAGCAATAGACAAAACCAGACAGGCAGAGAAAAACACCTTGTTTCCAATGTAGGTCTGTTACAAAATTGTTACATAAATGTACTTATTTTTAAGTGAGGTTAAAACAGAAGGCATCTATTCAATGAGGATATCTACAGAGATCCCACTGAAGCCTTTATATAAAATTCCCTTAATTTCCGTAACTTCCATATCTAAGTAGGACTGTCTCTAAGACCTATGACCTACGACCTTCTAAATAGTTCAGCAGTCTGGTTTCTCCAATTGGGCTGAAAGAGTCATGACTCCTTTGTAAAATTCACTAATATCCCCTAACTTCCCAGTAGAAATGATCAAATTGTCTTAAAGATATCAAATTCTTAAAGACCTTTATGATCTTTCAGGAATTCATCTACCTGGACGTGGATCCCCGACTGCCCTTCTTTTTCTACTCGTCTACTCGTGACCCCTTTGTCACAGGTTGTACATGTGTATGAATTCTCAGTAGTCCCAGAGTGATGTTCCACTTTCAGATTGTTTCATGTGAACAGATAAAACTCTGCCGTGTTTAACAATAAAATAATAAATAATAGGCAAAGATAAGAGAAAAGTCTGAAAGAAATTAATCTAATTTTGTGGAGCATAAATGTTTATTTTTTCTCCCTTCTCTCGTCTCTTGTTAATCATCTCGCGACCCATCACATTTATTCTGCAACCCCTTGTGGGGCCCCGACCCTCAGGGATGGGAACCACTGGTTTAGATGATCTGATGATTTAGATGTTTTTTCCCTGTCAGACTTCATTGTAGTCATGTTGCCGTGTTCCTGGATCTCAGCAATTACTTTGGTGAGTACAATGTTATCATAACTGATATAATCAATGGCAAAGTTAAGAAAATAAAAGAAAACGAAAAGGAAAAACGAAGGCTTAATTTTTTTCTAATATGGGTTGTCAAAGTCTGATGCCAGCATGTATTTTATGGACCAGAGCAGGTGTTTTCTAGCATTATTCAATATTGCGACAACAGTCACACCATAAGGCTTATTTAGCAGCTTTTCTGGAACTTTTGATCATGATCTCCATCAGCAGATGGAGTTTTCCCAGTTGTCATGGAATTGTAGATGTTCAAATTTCTTTTTTTCCCTGAGCCATTTCAGGACATCTTGCTCATGTTGGCTTAAAAGCTGAGAACTGATAATGACGTTTGAACTTCAATATTCATTATCTTTAAAGCTGTAGTATAGATTTGTATGAAAAAATCTTTGGTGACATAGGATACCTGCCAAATATATTCTTCAGGCATGGGAAAAAACTATTTTCTGTGTGTGATTCCAATCATTAGGACTAAATTGTGATCATTGCTATGATACCTTCAACCAACCTGAAGCATCTGTGTGTTTGAGTGAACTGTTACTAATAATTTAGTAAAAGAAAAATGCAAGAAGGAATCTTATGAAGGCTTGCCTTACTTATTCGTGGTTACAATGTATTTTTGTTTCTGGCTGGTAGCACTTGCCACACAGGCAGATAACCATGCAGTTACGCAGAAGATGAACCCTTGTGATTTTAATGATCCCACAGCTATTCCTCTAGCGCCATTGTTCAAATCAAGGTTTATTTAAAGTGCATTATCACACAGAGTAGTACTAATGCACAGTACAGTGTGTAGCACCACAACTACTGTCATTCTAGCTGTAGAAAAAATCGTTGATATATTAAGTGTGAAATTACATTCTTGAGCTTGGAAGAAATAGTTTGACAAAAAACAAAAACTCTACAGCTATGCTAGCGGCTAGTGAAGCGGTACTTAGGCACAGCGATGCTTTGAGCTAAATGCTAACATCAGTATCAGCTAACATGCTGATGTTTAGCAGGTTTAACATTTACTATGATCACCATCTATTTTTACAGTGTTTGCTAATTAGTACTGAACACACGGTACAGCTGAGGCTGATGGGAATGTCATTTGTTTTGCAGATATTTAGTCATAAAGAAAAGCATTGGGCAGACTGAAATTTGACCTGATGATGGAGCTAGATGAAAAGTCAGAGGATCACCAAAGTTATTAAAATTCATCCTGTGGGGAACATGAATGTCTGAACCAAATTTCATGACAATTCATCCAGTACTTGCAGAAACATTTCACTCTAAACCACAAATGTACACACCATGGTGCAGCTAGAGGAAAAGTCATGGGGTCACCAAATTCACAGTATTCATCCCCTGGAGACCAAGACTGTCTTTACAAAATTGCATGTTAATCCATTTAATAGTTGTTGTGATATTTCAGTCTGTTGTGGACTGCCTGACCCACATTCCCATCCCTAGAGGCACGGCGCTTGTGTGGCTAAAAAACATCTTAACAGTTCTTCCAGAGCTTTCATCCACACCTCACAGTCTTCAGCAGCAGTTTATTCTGACATACATGTTTTTTTATGTCCAGCTCTTTAGCATTGATGGGTGTATTGAACACTGCAGCCTCTAAGCGCCTTAGGCCTTGTTCAGACTGCCAGCCCAGATCCGTTTTTTGACATATCCAGATTGTATCCAGATTGGTTTTAGGAAGTCTCAACAGCAAATAAAACAAATGAAAAGCGATTTTTGTAAATCTGATCCAAGCCACATTTGGAGGTGGTTTGAAATGCAATTCCCATCAGATTTCTACAGATGCATCCCAGTTTGGATACTCTGGCTGCTGAAATTTGATTTCAAAGTGTCTTCTGCGTCACTCGCAACGCTCCGACGTCAAATCCACATAGTTACTGTCGTTTACGTCGTTACCACACCAACCCATGCAGATAGGTTGGAAATGTTATGTCTGGACACAAAAATCCAGTCTGATCACTTGCAAATAACTAATGTGATTTGAGAAACAAATGTGATTTGCCTGCAGTCTGAACAAAGCCTTAGACTTTCAGAGCCATCCACTGGTCTTTTAACAAGACCTCATTAACTTTCCCCCTGATTGAAAACCTGCCGCCATCATAAGAGCTGCTCTATTACTCAAGTGGACCTTTCTGAGATTGATTCTGCAAGGGTCAAGGGAAGAAGGTGAACAACAATGAACACTCAACCAGGAGTTTCACTGTTCAACAAACAGAAAAGTTTATCTTTCTCTTTATCTATCTTTCTATTAATGCTGTAGGTTCGCATCTTACCCAGAATGCATTGTAATGTTTCCTAATTTCCTCTGCGCAGTGCACAATAGAAAATCAAGTAACATGTGTTGATTAAAACTACTCAGACAAAACGTGAAAATATTGTTTACCATCATTTAATAAGTTTAAATCATCATTTTGTTTGTAGGTCAAGTGTGTCCCTTTCTCATCCACTGCTCTCTGCAGACCCTGACCCCCCTCCACTGCAAGTAGCCACTTGGTGACATACGGTGCTGCTTATTACCAAGTGCCATGGGGAAGTGATGGAGGTCATGTTAAACTGAAAGCTTCGCCTGGCTTATTATCCCTCAATCAATTACAGCCCGGGCATTTCACAGCTGATATTAATCACTGATTTAATTAAGAGACAGGACTGGATGTACTCAGTGATTGTTAAAAGGGAATTTACATATCATACCATGACATACAGTATACCACAATACTAATTAAAAGTTGGTCCATTTGTATCTCTGCACTAAAGCTGAAGATATATATATATATTTTTTAGCTTTTATTTGTTTTGGTTAACTAAAGTAGTATTGATGCAGGATGTAGGACTTTAGTAAGACCCCTTTTAAACATAGCTTATGGGTAAGAAACATGGCGCTTTCAAACCACTTCAATCTGCACAGAGTTTGATGTAGAATTTCTCCCACAGTCCAAAGATATGCAAATCAGGTGTATTCTGTGTTTATGGCAGTCTGTCGCTGCTGTCTTGCTGCTTTCCATCTAGTGGTCACTGGGAGAGATAAGACACCTGCTGCCCTTAAGGCCTTTTCAGACGAAGAATATGTATCATTACTGGCTTCATTTATCGGACGGTTTTCTGACATTCAAACATAGGTGTCTGTTATTTAAATGTTTGTTATGGCGTTATTGAAACATGATAGGACCGTTACGGAAAGAGTCACGATACTCACACGATACTTGGTGCACAAGAGGGAGAGTATCACTGCTGGAGAACAGTGATGAGTTGAAAAGTAACAATATGAAGCAAGTGACAAGTGACACCATTTACATACAAGTGGTCATGTGATCCATTGTCAATATCAAAATATTGAGTGTAGCTGCTTTAATCTATCACTTTGCTTATTTAACCTATTGCTGCTTTAGCCTTAAGTCAACCTGATGGCAGACTTGTGCCGTGTGTTAAAGTTTTACAGAAATGTTACTGAGTCTGACCTAGTAAGACATTGTGCCCTTATGACTTATACGTAAAAGTGACACGGGCGCTGATTCACACATGACACCAACATATAAAGTTGCCACAACATTTATGCAGCAAGGTGCATGTCTGAAAGAGGCTTTTGTAAATAGGCGGAAAATATGACTAAATGACTACACTTGTCTTGAACTTGTCTGTGGGATTACAACAACCCAAGACTGCATCAGAGTAAAGAGTCCCATCTTCACAGCTGTAAGAGAGCATTATACAAGAGGAGGAGGTTTCAAAATTTGTTTAACACTGGCCCCTATGGCTGTCAAGAAAGCTGAACACACTGCAAATACACAAACGCGCTGTGTATTTGGTTGTGTTTTCTGTATTTGCAGCGCATCCATCCATTTTCTTCCGCTTATCCGGGGCTGGGTCGTGGTGGCAGCAGGCTAAGCAGGGTTGTCCAGACGTCCCTCTCCCCAGCAACGCTTTCCAGCTCCTCCTGGGGGATCCCAAGGCGTTCCCAGGCCAGATGAGATATACAATCCCTCCAGCGTGTTCTGGGTCTGCCCCGGGCCCTCCTACCAGTTGGACGTGCCTGGAAAACCTCTAAAGGGAGGCGTCCAGGAGGCATCCTAATTAGATGCCCGAACCACCTCAACTGGCTCCTTTCAATGTGAAGGAGCAGCGGCTCTACTCTGAGCTCCCTCCGGATGTCCGAGCTCCTTACCCTATCTCTAAGGGTGAGCCCAGCCACCCTGCGGAGGAAACTCATTTTGGCCGCTTGTATCCGCGATCTCATTCTTTCGGTCACTACCCAAAGCTCGTGACCACAGGTGAGGGTTGGAACATAGATTGACTGGTAAATCGAAAGCTTTGCCTTCCGGCTCTGCTCCTTCTTCACCACAACGGTCCGGTACAACGCCCGCATTACTGCTGATGCTGCACCAATCCACCTGTCCATCTCACACTCCATTTTACTCTCACTCGTGAACAAGACCCCGAGATACATGAACTCCTTCATCTGGGGCAGCAGCTCACTTCCAACCCAAAACACTGGCCCCTATGGCTGTCATGAAAGCTCAACGCACTGCAAATACACAAAAGCGCTGTGTATGTGGTTTTGTTTTCTGTATTTGCAGCGCATGCATTGTCAAATTGATGATGTTTTCTTAATCTGCTTGGTTTTTTTGTCTATTTGCATGTGTTTTCTTAAGTTGGAGTGAGTTGAGCTCTCAGGGCCACCGTACTGTCAGGCCTTATAAAGAATAGCAGACATAAGTCTCCAGAAATTCCAAAGGACGACAAAAACACCTATCAGAACAGAAACTGAGAAGCCAGTGGGAGGTAGGGGTTCAAAGCAGTATTATATTTGGAACAGATGCAGGACAAAGACCCTTGGTAGCTGTCGCTACACTTGTACGGTGCATGCCTGATTACTGTTTATTTCCGGCAAAATCACTGATGTTTGAACTCTGTGGGAGGCACTTGGTGCATCAACAACCATGAGTTGACTTTAATAACAGCTCTAACCCCCCACCCCCGTTTATCCCCCCCAACACACAGCTCATGGCTTTTGTGTCTGTGTGGATTGGACTGTTCAAATTTTCATATGGATAATGAGGGCTTCACCCCAACAATGCATCACCACTGAGGCTGAAAGTGGCATTGTTGATGTGAGCTCTGGGTGCATCTGCTGTAGAGACACATCTTGGTGCCTTTCCTTCACGACCATGGGCTCACAACTGTATTCATGCAAAGAAAGTTGACAAAGGAAACAATTAGTGCCACCTTAATGCACCTGCGGAGGAGCATGAGGAACCTCTTTCTATTGTCACAGTAAAAGAGACAAGCACAGGAACACAGAGATATTACACAGCACTTTAATATAATCAAATATTCTTAAAAGCCTCTACTCGGCCTTAGAGTACCACTCTTCATCTGAAGCATTCCAGAGGTAATACATTAGTTGTCTGAAATCATCATAGCGCCTTCTGTTTATCCTTTTCTGTGGCCTACTGCTTCACTTGCTGTCCTCCTGGATGTCAAACTGTGTGTTGGATTTGGTGGACTCCAGCATGAGTTCGTACAGTTGGCCTATCTGTTCTTCCTGGAAGTTGCTGAGTTTCCCTTCCGACAGGTTGGCCCCAAATTTGACTGAGCCGAGTCGCTCCCCCGCTGACTCCAGTACCTGAGTCTGCAGGGTGTCCTTGTAGTTCTGCGGGGAGGACACACACACCATTTTAAACACAGACAGGAATAGAAGCAGCGTTTAGCACCTGGTCTTCCACCCCATCTCCACTTTCAGATTCATTAAACACATCACGCAGTGGGACTTGTGCAACACATGGCTTTTTTCTGTATACAAATCCCACGTGCAGACCAAACCAATAATGAATGGATCATACTAACAAGTATTGTGTGTGTACCCAAAGCCTGATCAGTATGCCTTATATATTGCTGAAAATAGTCCCCAACAAATGCACTATTACCTCCTGTTTGAGTAAAATTTGATAAACAACTACAGTGGCCAGTTATTTTAGGAAATTACTGAGTCTTTTTAAAAGCTGAAACTATATATTTGTGAGTTTTTTGCATCTTCAGATTTATGGTTTCAGTAGGAACCAGGGGGCTTGGGGCTGAATGTAACAGGGAAAGTGGGGAAGTCAGAAAGTTTTGAGAAACAGACTTCTTCAGTATTCTTAACAACAAAAATATAGAAAAACACCAGCTTTATCTGTTAATATTTCAACAAAGTGCTTTAAGTGCCTAAACATTGACATAAAAATGTTAATCATATTTTCGTTGCCATACGTGGATTTAGTAAGAAAACAAATGAAATACACTGATAGTGCACATTTTAGAAAATTACTGAGCTGTTTTAAAAACTGAAACAATATGTTTGTGAGCCGTTTTTAAAGATTTATTTCAACAGAAACCAATGGACTTGGGCTGTGTACTACAGGGGGTGTAGTGAAGTCAGATAGTATTGAGAGACGGACTAACACATTGTTGGTTTTGGTCTTTTTAAGGGGTTTATCGAATAAGGAATAACACAAGTCTTATCCTGTAAATAAATGTAAATCTTAGACCAAAGCACAAGTTCAAACTATGCATAGGTACGGGCATGCCAGGGTGTGCCGGTGCCAACTTGAATGACGGCTGGAATAGCCAGGATTTTATTGTGCCCGAACGGAACTCATCGCATGTATGTCCGCTTTGAGTGCTTCGAAATCTGTGGTTATTCAAACAGGCTACACTTCACCATGAGGCTGGGTGAGGTGAGGTTGTTTATTTTGTTATTGTCCTTAAAGGCTGCACTGTCATTTTTCTTTCATATTACTCGAATTCAGTACTTTATTTTGTTATAAAGTATTATTTAATTTCGTTAGGCCTATTGGTTTGATTGGTTTGGTTTAATAGTCATTAATAAAGGGCCTACTTATTAATAAAGGCTACTACTAGAATTCAGTCACACAGTCATGTCACTTGCATTGTTGTTTTATTTTGTCATTGTCTTTAAAGGCTGCACTGTAATTTTTGTTCCATAAAATATCATTAAATGAATAGACTGCACAGTGGCTTCAGATGGATCATTTTGAGCATACCACACACATACAACACTTTGTGCTTCATCCGTTTTCCTGAGGCACAGCCAAAGTTTCCGTTCTGGCTACGCTACTGTAAATTACTATCAATTTGTGGGAATAACATTTTTAACATCTCGCAGATTACATCTTTTCCTACTGTTTAGCAGTTCTGTGACAAATGTGATATACTCAGCCAGCCAAAACTGGCCTTGTTCTACATTTACTGTTTGTATAGCCTAGTGGTGGGTTACTTCTCAAATTGATGGAGTTGGTTTTTGAACTTCAAACTGACTGAAATTAAAGTACATGAACTGGTGTGTTTTCAACAGCATCAAAACTTTAACGGAGGTCTGTTTGCATGCATTGAAATTTATATTTAGGTTCGTGAAAACTTTGCTTCAAATCTTAAGTATTTCCCAAAATAAAATAAAAAAACATTCATGACTAAGTAACATCAAAGTTAAAAAAAACCCAAAACACCCCAAAGTGTTTAACACTCAAAAACTAATCTGTTTCTTCAGGGTCGTCAAACAACCCACCAAATGTCATCCGATTCTAATTCAAATGTTTTTATATCCTGATTGGCGCATGAGAGTATGCAACATCACCTTTTTTTGAAAGGAAATGGCGTTCCACCAATCTGGAAGAATCACGTTTAGTCTGGCAAGATAGTCTCAAAACATATAGGAAGGCCCTCCGTAATGCCAGAGCAGCCTATTACTCATCATTAATAGAGGGAAATAAGAACCCCAGGTTTCTGTTAAGCACTGTAGCCAGGCTGACAGAGAGTCACAGCTCTATTGAGCCATGTATTCTTATAGAACTTAGTAGTAATGACTTTATGAGCTTCTTTAATGATATAATTCTAACTATTAGAGACAAAATTCAGCACCTCCTGCCCTCAGCTGGTACTGAATCTTCAAACACAGGAACCTTAGTAACAACTGTAAAACCTGATATACATTTAGACTGCTTTTCTCCTATCAACCTTCATCAACTAACTTCAATGATTTCTTCATCTAAGCCATCAACATGTCTCTTAGACCCCATCCCAACTCGGCTGCTTAAAGAAGTTTTATCCTTAGTTAGCACTTCTTCTTAGATATGATCAGTCTGTCCTTATTAAAAAGCTATGTGCCACAGTCCTTTAAAGTAGCATAATGTAATTAAACCTCTTCTTAAAAAGCCCACTCTTGATCCAGGGGTTTTATCAAACTATAGACCTATATCTAACCCTCCCTTTCTCTCTAAGATCCTTGAGAAAGCCGTCGCCAATCAGTTGTGTGACTTTCTACACAACAATAAGTTATTTGAGGATTATCAGTCAGGATTTAGAGCGCATCATAGCACAGAGACAGCTCTGGTGAAAGTTACAAACGACCTTCTAATTGCATCAGACAAAGGACTTGTCTCTGTACTTGTCTTGTTAGATCTTAGTGC
>LKNJ01006314.1:0-30514 GCA_002120245.1 Maccullochella peelii | reverse complement strand
GTTTGCTGTGGGTGGGTGCGGTCATTGATGATATTGTGTGCCCTCTTTGTGACCCGGTTTTTGTAAATGTCCTGTAGTAATTAGCTAGTCAGACTAAAACTTACCTGCAAGACCTCTCAGTTTATATACCAAATGGTGTTGTCTTAATTGTTCGATACCACTGCTAACAAAATGCAGTCGGTCCTTGGCCTGTAAGTTACATTTACCAGCACAAATTTGTTTACTTTGTCTCTCCATGCCCCTTGCTGGGGCTAAACCTGGCAGCTCCCCTGGACACTGACACGCCTACTCAGAGGCTTGAGGAAAAAAAGAAGCATTTCCAATAAATCCCCAAAGAACTTTTATTCTTTATTAAATAATTACAATAAATTTGAAAATATTGACGTTATTTTTGACTGCAAAAAGGGGTGACTAAATGGCACGTAGTCTAAGGACTAAGTGACCCAAGCTGTATTTCATGGATATTGTGAATTATGCAGAAGTATCTTCTAAATGAACTGTTTCATGTCAATGCGCAGCATTAAACTAATAATGATGGTAGCCAATGCAGCTCAGGTTTGCTATCTGTCAGAAATGAAAAGCATTTGGCTTGTGTATGCACCATAAAGCCATAAAGGATGGAGTCTAGGTGTGGCTGCAAAAAGAAAACACCATGTGCCAAGAGCAGAGCACAACATATTGTTATCTTCTTCTACTTCATTTGTACAGTTAAGTTTGATATATTTCGCAAATGCACATTTCAAAATCGATAATGTATAATGAATTAGTTTTTGATAATGGACGATGATTAAAGATTTTATTACAGTTGCAGTTTATTTGTGCTGAACTGCTATCAGTTTGACGACTTCACTTGAAAAATGAATCATTAATCATGGCATTTGTGTGGTTTTATTGGTGTTATTTGTCATAAACACGCAGTAGATGTTTTTCCTGCTGTATTGTATGTAAAACATCGGTGGAGAAACATAGAAGTGAGTTGGTTCCTGCTTGAAGCCGATTGGCTTCTGCATTATTGTGCAGGGGTAAATATTTGTTTTTGAGTTGGTAAATGTCAGCTGAAGCAAAGGTCTCTTAGGAAAGTATGTCTGGGGCTTAAAGGCTATGGGAGCTGTAGTCTTAAAGGAATAGTTCAACATTTTGGCAGTCATGCTTATATGATTTTTTTTTTCCCCCAAGAGTGAGAAAAGAAGATGGATACCAATCTCATGTCTGTCTGTTACGTACAGAGCTGGAATCAGGACATAGTTAGCCTAGCTTAGCGCAAAGACTGGAAGCAGGGGGAAACTTTATACGAAGCTTGGCACTTAAAGCCCAGACATGAGAGTGATATCAATCTTCTCAGCTCACGCTTTCCCAGAATGTTGAACTATATCTTTAACTTTGAGGAAAAACTAGCACTAAGAATACTGCTGGCATGTCATAATGACCTGTATTCATTAACCATGATCTCACGTGTTTACAGTAATTTCAACAAGGAAGCAGTTTATTTGAAACTATTATTGGACAAACAGTTCTACCTAAAGTGCTTTCCATTCTTTGATGCCATAAAATACATTTGCACCCACAATGGAGCCACTCCTAGACTTTGTAAGTGACCGAGACATTGCACAGCTATGATTACATGTGTTAGGCTGCATGTGCAACGTACACAAACCCAGTGCAGCTGTTGAGATGATGTACCCAACGTCTGTGGTTTAAACAGTAGGCCTGAATTATGAGATAGGCAGGCACAGTGTTTGGCAGCAGCATCACACACTCTTTTAATCCCTTCGCAGACTAGACACACACATAAACATGCTGGGTATTCACATTTTCAGTGCTGTTAGTGCATGGGACTTGGATCTCAGTGAGACAACGCGATTCACTAAAGGAGTGATGTTGAGACCAGCATGTGTGCTGAGGACCAGGTGCTGCAAAGGAGGTCTGTGCTGAGCTGACGCGGGGCATTGGGTGCTCATGTGGAAATTTCCATTGGCGCAGCATTTTATTGTGGGTGGACAGTGAATTAGGGGCATTGCCCAGCAAGCCCTGCCAGCTAGGAGTCACTCGGGCCAATACAGTGCTCCCAACCCCGTTTCTTTTGCTAAACAAAGCTGATTCGGGCTTGTTTGTCTCCTGCGGCAGCAAATCAAACTGACTTACTGTGGTCACGAGTAAGCTAAATGCAACTCTTTAATCAGCGGGATGGAAACAGAAGATACATTACCTTGAGAGGGAGGAGAATTATGGGTCGGTGTAATATACAAGGATTGCTAAACTGAACACTTGATCTGAATAGTAAACGTTAAAGGAACATTCCACCTAAAACCTATGTTTTGAGTCTCCAACACTCACCCTGTGTAGGCTTGAAAGGTGGCTCTTCTTTTGATTGGAATGGATTCCAAGGATGTGTATCGTGGTGAAAAGAAACTTTTTAAATCACAGTATTATCCACCTCTGTACTGGCCGTATGCTTAGTATGTTCCCAACACTCATATTCTAGCCAAAATGTGGCTAAATAAACAGCTTACGTTTGTCGCTAGCACAGTTAGCCGTGTCTTTTCCGACCAATGTAAGCAAGTGCAGTTGCGTTTTTTAAAATTAAGTTATTGAGGTTATTTATGGGGTGGCGCTTTACTGTTCTAATACTGGCGGGAAGCTGTGTCTCCCAGCTCATGGTTGTGCTTTCTTTATTTGTTCATTTTCACATGTTCATTTTGTGTGAAACCGTATCAAAATCCCGTTAGGTAAATTGAAAATTCCTCGGTGGTTAAAGCTGCGTTATTTGAATTTTGCCCAGAAAAACATTAGAACAAACTGACAGATACACAGCTACCACCATATTACTAGCTAATATAACTGTTATGGCTAACATGGTAGCAACAGTTGCCTTCTTACACATCCAGAAGACAAAGAGCAACATTAGCATTAATTTGGAGTTTTGTTTGTGTCCACCTGATGAATGTAAGTCCAATATTCACTCTCCTTTTAAATGTCTCCACCAACTCCTGAAAAATATCTGGCTCTTTAGCTGCTAAATGCTCCACTATGTTCACCAGCTAGTCTCTAACTGTGTCTGCTGTTTGGTGCTGATTAGGTAGTGTACAGAGGGTTTATCAGAGCTTTTTCACTGAAAACAGCTGCCTGCTGCTGGAAACAATGTTGATGAGAGCGCTAAGACAGTAAATGTGCCATAAAACCAAAACAATAACCTAAAACAGGCTAAAAGTCTCTGTAGAGCTGCCAAGTTAGATGATACTTCTCTGTTGGTTTGTCACTGTGAGCGACCCTTCACATTAACTTACACTATGTAATTTGATTTAGTGTCAAATGTCAAAAATATTGATTAATGCAACTTTAAAGTAAAAACACAGAAATACTGACAGAATAACGTCATTAGAGACATGTTCCACCAGTTTAACTGTATCCTCCTTCAGAAACATGCAACAGATACATGCTTTTACAACATTTTTATAATGTAAATTATAAAAAAAACACCTGTTCACAATTTTAAAAAATATCTCATGTTTGCAAGTTGAATTGCACACATTGATTTTGCTTTTCAACTCAAGTGATTGTAGCAGATGTTTGCAAGTCAAGATGAAACTACACACACAGTACATAATGGTGCAAGCCCCTGATTCATGTATGTTCATAGCTGTATCTTTGTAAAGTTGATATGTTGCATATAAAAGATTTTTATTTTTTTGGAGTGAAGAGGCAGACAGGAGCGGGAGGAGAGAGAGGGGGGTATGACATGCAACAAAGGTCACTGGTCAGAATCGAACCGGCAACATTGCCTCTCAAAACCAAAGTGACAATTATTACAAAACAGCAGTGATATCAATTGCCCCCCCCTCCCCCTGCCAAAAAATAACAAACAGAAGAGCTTTTATCATCACTGTCAGCACCCCATCAGGCTGTGTGCACTTTAAATGTGTCTGTGGGGGACTGCAGCCTGGAGCCCTTTTCTCATTCAGGGCTAGGAAATCCTCAGAGATGTTATTTATGTTCAAGGTTATCTCCACCGCTGCCGCTCGTCACTTCTGATTACGCAACCTTGTGTCTGCCCTCAGATTTGCCTTAATCTGACAAATGCTGAAGCAGACACTCTGTTTTGCTCCATCATGTTCCGTCTGTGTCTGCACAGCAGCAGTAGATACGGGGCCCAGAAATTCACTGCATTGACGACCTTTGCTTGTATTTTTGCACTTATGTGTGCTTGTGCTTATTTTCATTTCTTCTTATGTATTATATGCATCAGGATTATATTCTATAGACACAGCACATTCGATCGCCCTCTGAAGGCCTGAAAGTACAATCAAAGCACTAGCTGCATCACTGACTCAGCATTATCCTTCATGTCCTGATGACATGGCCGAACCTCAGGTCAGCTCAAGGTGTGCTGGGATTGAATCCCTGCCAGTGGAAACGGGAGGATCAGGATCTTAGCCAGCGGGAGTGAAGCAGGGTTTCTGTGAGAGTTTCTCTCATTGTGCAGAGAGATCACACCTACAGGAGAGGGAAGGGGTATTGTCTCTGTGACTGCAGGCCTGTTTGTTCTGAAAACAGGATCTGTGGACTCGCTGATCACGAAAGCGACAAAGTTTCTGCTTGTGATCTCAGACTAAAACCTAAACCTTGCTTTTGTTGTTGTTGTTTTCACAGGAGAGTCAATGATGGTATTAACTTTATTTTAAAGAGCTATTTTTAGCAAAAAGAAATCTCATGCACACATTTAAACACAGGCACATATTACACACAACTCAGAATCGGATTTGGCTGTTCACTACGAATATTTGACTATTCGTTCCTTTTTTTCCCATATAGACTATCAAGCCACGCTTTATTGATCTGGCAGATTTTTGAACGGGGTTTGGCGGCACGTTCAGGGTGACAGCGACATTCACATAATATAGTAAACAAGCCAAATTAGCCTTCCAAGCTAACATGTGCTAACTACACTAACGACTGATCAGAAATGTGCAAAAACATTTTTGAACATTGTAGCCTCCAGACTAGCAGCCTTTATCTTGTTGTATGATTTTATGTGTGTTTTGCTGGGGACTATGAAGCCAAAAGTGGTTTACAAATCACATGTAAACATGTTGAGTAAGAAGAACCAACATCTATAACAATTTCAAACAAATTGGAATGTATGGCTATTTCAAAGTTGTTCTGCTAGACACATGACTAGGGCATTAAATCCACTAAATAGCACACCAACATATCAGCATAACCCAGCACAGGATATTTAGGGCTCTGCCTGATCAGCTTAAAGAAATGTCTAAGGCCTTGTTCAGACTGCCAGCCCAAATCCATTTTTTGGCATATCCAGAACCACATCAAATGCAGTTTTTGCAAACCGGGTCCAAGTCACATTTGGAGGTAGTTTGAAATTTGATTCCAATCGCATTTCTACAGCTGTGTTTCAGTCCGGATTTCAAAGTGTGTTTTGCGTCACTCGCAACGCAACACATAACGACGACATCAAGTATAGAGTGACGGAAGTGCATCAGAACGGCTGTATGCCAGTCTCCTCCAGGGCTGAGTTTGTCTGGTGCAACGGAGGACTTCTGCACCGTGACTTGACAACGCGATTGTGTGGAGGGCAAGATGATTCTTTCCCATGCAGATAGGTTGGTGATGTCTGGACACACAAATCTAATCTGATCACCTGATAATAACAGGGCGGAAAGTCTGTCTTTATCCTTCATCAGTCTCTTTATCGTTCACCTAGCTGTGGCCTGTTGAATATGCATCAGCAGATGTTTTAATTGACTCTAATTCCAGTCACAGAGAATGGGGGAGTGGATGTGTTTAGGATTAAGATTTACATACCTAGAGCTAGTCCAAAATGTGGCTGTAGTAAGCTCATTTTGAAGTCCTGATTACACCTCGCAATACTTGCTGGTTTACGTCAGCATGGATTGATACATCAGCTGAATGAAGAGGGTATTAGCACGCGTCAGTTGTTTGCATCACTGTGGTCAACCGAAGTGTTTGAAATGCCCCTTGATGATATTTCAGGGTGTGTTTACCCTTTGGCTCGGTTCACTGGTTGGTGTGAAAGCTGTCAATCAAACTCTGATGCGAACCAGACAACCGGACTGGGTCTCGGTACAGAAATCCAAAGGGCAACAAACACTGGCAGTGTATGGTGCGCATCAAAACACCCACACCTACAGTCTTCTATGGCAACATCACTAATCATCGTGAGCTGGTCCCTCAGACTGTATATAAAGATGGACAACGCGCCTCCACCTCCTCCCACTATACAAAAATGAAGCCAAAATATCCCTGATATGGGAGCTGCCATCTTGTGCTGGTGACAACGTTTGGAGCCACAGGTCACACCCCCTTTTTATAGCATCAAATAACTAATTAAAACCAAACTTCTCAGAAAAATGAACACTTGAACAAACATCAGCGTGATAAGAACTACCTAAAATGACAGAAACCATCTTTGGGAACATTTTATTTGACGTGCACTTTGATTTTTCAGTTTGGCCCATGTCCCATCTGCTAACACAGTACGGAAAGCAACAGCTTCCATCACACTACAGTCTGTAGTTGATCCACGTTGACACATCAGGATCCACTATTGTCCTGTTTCCAAGTGTCATGTTTTGCTGTAGGCTTGATATGGCTTAATCTAGGCTGAATGTATCTTGGGCTAGTGTACACTGTGAAACTGCACACACACACCAAATGTCACAATCAAAGTTCAACAGTAATTTTAGTAACCCTACATGCAGAGATCTGCACCACAGCCACAAGATAAAGCCACTGTCAGTTGCTGGAGCATATTCGCTCCATGGATCGACATATCTCAACTTCTGCACATCCAGTGTCCACTTTCTGTAAAACCTGAAACATGAGATGGTCTCTGCCAACTTTCCTGAATGACCTGAATGCTGCATAACAGAATCAACATGGTGGTCAGTCAATGAGTGCAGAACGTGGTCTCCTCGTGGCTGAATTTGCCCTTGACAGCTTTGCAGCCTTTGCAGTATGACGTGTACAACCATGTAGAGCATGGTCCTTTATGTTCTCTATCACAAGTGCTGACTGCTTACATTACACATGCTGCTGGTGCTGGTCACTGAGCCTCAGTAGAAGCGAATGTGAGTCAGTCTGGAGTGGCAACAGAGCGCCTATAATGCTCAGCAGCAGCACTTCACTAATAGAAAAGACTGTTATGCAACGTCATTCTCTGTGTGGCTGATTTCGTATTTGTAGGTTAGAGGTGAATGAGGTCAAAGCATTGCCACCAACTTCACTTCACTGTGTTGCACCAAAGTGAATCGGTTTAGCATATGGTACAGCAGACCGAGTTGTGTGTGTGTGTGTGTGTGTGTGTGTGTTAGTGTTAGACTAATGCCTTGTGTAACTCAGTGAAGCAGCAGTTTTTTTCCTCTGTCTCTAATATAATAAACGGCTAAGATTGAGCTCTGGAAGATTGTGGGTGTCAACTAGCAGGATTTTGGGAACTTATTTGATTCCCCCTCTTATTACTACATAAGACTTTCTTCATGCACGGAGGCCATTTGTAAAAGACATTAATCCAAATGAAATGCAGAGGAATGCTTTCCTCACTTCTGTCGCAAATTGCAAAGCAGTTCCTCTATCTGAGCCAAATGAAGGCAGGGGGAAACGCACTGGTGCCTCTCAGAAATATATTGCTTTTTATTGTGCTGGCTGTTGGCCTGGAAAACAGTTTTAAAGGTAAACAGATAAATGTTTATTTGGCTGTAAAGGCCCCTCCTTCACAGTGCAATAACGTGTGTGCAGATAGAATTTAGGACACCAGTCCAAACTCCCTGAGTAAGAGTGAGTCAGATTTTTTCAGCTTGTTCAGTTATTTAAAAAAAATTGAATTTTTCCTTGAGGAAATGTGCTTCGTATTGTGTTGAGGATCCAGTTTGGGTAGTGCCACACTTGTATCTGTTGTGTCAACACTATCTGACTGTCTCTGCTACACAGTATATCATTACTGTGTGCATGATAATATAATAAAGCCCTGGTTTTAGCATTGTGAAACATTACTGTACATGTTAAACACTGTATCAAAATCCAACATTTCCAGCATGTTCACTGTAAGTGGTTTGGCAAACCCTTGTTTTACTTACCTGTGAGGATTGATTTAAAGTTGTCACTAAAAGTAGTGGTCTAGAATGTTTCCCTAAAGGCTCAGACTCAAATTACAACACACTATTTCTTCAATGGTAAGTAGTTTATGTTATCATGTCATCATGTTACATTCGTAACATCAATGTGAGTGCTTGGGTAATGTTAGCTGACCAACAGCTAGCTACCTAGTCAGCTAGCGTAACCTTGGTAACAATAGCTAATGTTAGCATGCTACTTTCTAACATTGCCATTGGCTCACCTACCAACGTCACTTAACATTTGGCTTCACAAAAGGCTAACATTGTATGAAGTGTAGTGGACAAGTTTCTTTTTTTAAAGCACTGCTGTCTGCCTGTAAAAGGGACGATGTAGTCCGCCATTGTTGTTGCTGTTGTGCTTGAAAGCGGAGACGTATACAGACATATACAGTGACGTAATGACGTGGACCTCTAGCCCGTGGAAAAGGAAACCGGTTCTTAGAAGGTTCACAAGTTGCGAACCGGCACTAGCACCAGCCCAGAACTAGAACTAGATTCATGTTGGTGGAAAGGGAGTATTTATCTGGTCTCCATCTTTGATACTAAGCACTCATTGCTGTGTCTCAGCTCTGCATTTCCTAGGAACCATCTATGAATCAAACAGCGTGGGTAGTACTGACTCGTCTTCTCCTTGAATTGTATGAATCTGATTATTTGGATAATGTGATTTCTTTTTTCTGGTTCTTTGTAATGGTCGAAACTAAAGGCTTAAGGATAGGTTTTTCAGTTTGTTTAAAAAGTTAACATTTATGTTATATTAATGGATTCATTTAAGCATTTACTTACAAAAGTAATTTTGACCAAAATGGCTGGGTTTAATGTACGACTGTAATTTTTGAAAGAGGAAATAACTCAACCTTCCTCTTTAAAATAAAAAGTAAAAAACAAACCCCTGCTCATATCAATACACTCAAGGGTTCTGCAGCTATGGCCTCACTTGCTCTGGTATGACCTGTAGCTTATGGTGGCTAAGGTTAGCTAAGGTTAGCAAACTTATACTTGGGTAGCTGTTAGACTACGTTTTAGCACGTAAAAGATAAATGTTTATCACAAAAGTAAAACAAGAAGTAAACGCAGCGTACTTGTGTACAGACATGTGTGTTGTTTCCTGTTTTTCTGCTCGCTCTCAGTCAGGTCACCTAATAATGATGTCTTTAAAGTAACTAACTCAAGAGAATCTTGGGAAATTAAGAGAATTATCCTGTAATTATCATTATCCTGCCATTGCCACCAGCAGCTGTTCAAAGGTTGCATAGTCTCCCTTTAAAGTCTCATTTTAAGTGACTATGTGAAGATTTAGATATTTCTGGATTTGCCATCCCCCAGTGGTACCAAAGAAGACAGTGTGGTAGCCAGCAATGTACAACACAGTAATCCCACAACACATACACAGTGCAAACAAAAAAACCATGCCATCAGATGCTATAATTACATAAAAAATTACACAGAGTGGCTTTAAACAATTTTACGAAGGCCAAACGGGATTCAACCAATTTAAAAAAATGTGTGGTTTGTGGATGTCAGCTGCTTGTGTGTGTGGATATGTTGGTATATATACAGTCGAGATGTGATTATGTAAATGTCAAACTCTTCCTCTCTTTCTGTTTCCAGCATCAAGTTACTGGCAGTGCAGGACCTGCTGGAGCGGGAGGCTCTTGACAAGGTAAAGTGGAGCTGGGCACCCCACTGCTCTCTGCCAGGGTCACACTGGTTGATAGGGAGGACTGCTACTGTACGTGTTCAATTCTGCCTTGATATGCAGCATTGCAAATGCGATGACTCACCACCACTCTGGGAAATGCACTCAAAAACTCGCTCAGTGTTTCCCGTTTATTTAATGTGTTGCTGTTATGCAAATTATCCCCCTTCCCTTCCACTCTGTCTCTCTCTGTGTGTGTGTGTGTCTGTGTGTGTGTGTCTGTCTCCCGAGTCTAAATGCCTTCTATTTCTAGGCTCACATTTGGGTTTGAACTGTGTTAGCTCTCTCCTATGCTTTCATTACTATAAATATGACAGTGGTTGCTATGGGCTGGAAGGTGTTCTATTCAGCAGTGTCAGTCATCAGGATACATTGGATTCATCTTTGATTCACGTTGTTTTTTAAAAAATAAGAAAAAAATAATTTAGCAAAAAGATGCTGGCACATTTTGGGCTGACAGCTGGGAGCTGTGATGGCCAGATTTCTCAAAAGACAAATTGCACAGAAACATAAATCATTACGGAAGCTGTGGCTTTCCAAGATATTCAGCGTCAGAGGATGTTTGCACTCTTCTGCCTTCTAGTTCACCATGTCAAACCTGTTCACTCCATTACTTGCACTGATCTAATAAGACGAACAATCAGACGATTCCTTTGCACAAATTTACTGCATATTTAGAGCAAGATCTGTCTTGACATATTAACTTATTAAACTTATTGCACTCACCACTATCACTGTAGTGTGCACAAGTGCTCTGTTGGAAACAGCTCCTAAAGAGTTCAACGAGATCAAGAACTTGGGAGCCTCAGAAGGACTAGTTTGACTTTTTGGGAAATATGCTTATTCACTCTCTTTCTGAGAGTGCGATAAGGTTGATATCAATCTCATGTTTCTGTGTTACTGCAAGTCTGGAGCTGGAGGATGTGGGTTAACCTAGCTTAGTATAAAGACTAGAAGCAGGGGGAACTGCTGCAGCTGGACTGGCTCTGTCCAAACTTCACAAGTACATCTACCGACACCTCTAACATTAACTAATGAACATGTTGTATCTCAAATCACCCACTCTCCTACTGGGCAGAGATGTAGGGTGACTGCATTAATGTAGATGTCAGTGTACCCATAAAATGTCAGAGTTCAACAGTCCACTCTGAGCAGTCTGATGTGTTCCTGTTCAGCCTACACACTTGTTTGAACGCGTGAAATGTCACTTTCTGTATTGGCTACCACATAATTCCGTGGCACAGAAATCGGAGCTCTGTGGAAGGGAAGTAGGTCTGCAGCAGAGTATTTTGGATGGAGAGAGAGAGGTGGTGGGAGGATGAGTTACCTCTGAACAAGTGGTAGCCCACATTGCAGTGTTTTCACTCCTGCCTGCCTCCCACACAGACTTTCTGCCTGTTTTCCCATCTCTTCTGTCTTTTCTTAGTCATTAGCACCCTCTCTTTTCATCTTCTATCCCTGCAGTGTCTCTTTCCTGCAGAGTGAATAAGAAATGTTTTCCATTCTCTCTTTCACTTCACTCGGTGCAGTGCAGCATGCCAAAATATATTTTATGCCTTATTTTTACATTTAGTTCAAAACGCAAGATTTCTTTTTCAGGGCTTGAAAAGGCATATTTTGAATCAAAGTCTTTAAACAGCTGTGCATGACTTTGGATGACAGTAGGTACTCTATTATTATGTTATTCCTCTGATTTGATTGCTGTAGTTCAATTCAGTTTTAGTTGTATAGCGCCAAATCATAACAAAGTTATCTCAGGGCACTTTTTCATATAGCATACCTGCAAACTAGTCGCTTTTCGTCGAAATTCGCTGTTTTGAATCAAAATATGTCATTCACGTGAATCGTGTAGATCCGAAGAGTTTTTTTTGGGGGGGGGGGGTTAAGTGGCCAACACAATTTCCCATAGACTGGAGTGAGAACAGAGACATTTCAGAAAGCTGTTGTCACGTAGAGATCTTCTTCTTAATAAAACATCTTTGGTGAGACCTTTCGAGTCTTTTGGCCAATCAGAATCAAGATAACAGCATCGTCTTCTTTTTTACGGATGTTTAAAGTAAACTTTTCGCGGTACTACTACAATATACACTAGTTTTGAGGTAAGTCTCGTTAGCTGCCAACGACCTAATATGCTGTGTAGCTAACTTAACGTTAGGCAACTAGTTGCTAAAGTAGCGTTAACTTGCCAAATCAAGTTGAAGTGTGTCGTGATACATTTTTCCTAACCCATCAAATCTTTCCCAACCTGTTTGTAATGGAAAGCTCGCCAGCTTACGTTAACTTCAGTGAATTGTGTATTACAACGTTACAGTTCAGAATCAAAATCATTTTGCGGAGTTAAGGCTAACTCCCACTGCATCCGTATTGTTATCCGACTTTAATCTCCGTCATTGTTGTAAGTTAGGAGGGAAATAAAAACGAAAATGTAAGGAAGCACCAGCTCTGGCGGATCATTTAACCTTGACGGATGCAGTTGGGGTTAGCCTCAACAAACTTTTATGATCATGAAAAAGGAGGCCATGAAGCCAGCTGATAATATTCGGCAGGAACAAGAGACAAGGCCCAGCGACAAAATAAGTTCCTTGGAGTCAGAGAGAGAAGGATGGAGTTTGACTGCCAGCCATCTACAAGTGCTGCAGAGAAAAGGGTGGAAGTGGTAGAGGAGGAAACTGGGGCAAGAAAGAGGCACATTGCTAAGCAGCGAAAACAAGCACTTGAAAGACTTGTTCAGGCCAAAAGACTGAAGAAATGATGTCAATTCGGAAACAACACTGGTTTCAATAAATGTTTTTTTGCCTTAAGTAAATGTTGTCTTTACCTTTATTTTCTTCTCAGAGTGCACCAGAATGCTTTGTTTACATTAAAATCACACAAAAAACCTGAAGTTTGAGTTTACAAACATATCACCTTTTTCACCTCTTGTGAGTTTGCAGGTCTGATATAGAGCAGGTCTAGACTAACTCTTTATATTTACAGAGACCCAACAATTCCCACCATGAAAGCAAGCACTAGGAGACAGTGGCAAGGAAAAAGTCCCTTTTAACAGACAGAAACCTCGAGCAAAACCAGAACCAGGCTCTGGGTGGGGGGTCATCTGCCTCGACCGTAGTGTCTTGCTTGTTGTGTATAAGGTTTCCCCTTCACATACACATCTATAGAAGAAAAAGCATGTGTTAACCCCTCAGTACAAATATATTCTCTACACATTGTATTTATTAATTACATTGTTCAAAAAATTTGGTTTCTTCATTTAACAGTAGTAAAGTGTCATATAGTTTCTCTATCATTAAGTAGTGCTACATTAAAGTGCTGCCAACTGTAAAAGAATGTCATGAGTCTGGGTTTCAATGGAGAGTTTATGACACATGATTATCTAAATGACATTTTATGGGATTTTACACCCTACAAGATCAACATTCACCATTTTAAGATAGGTGTGATATAGTGATTGCTTTTTCATGTGAACCTAATACCATAATAAATTACATGTGAGCAAAAAATGTATATGCAATACGTGAATTAATAAAAAGTTTAACATCAACCAAACATCTACTTTCGTACGCGATGTTTCTGCGAATCAACGTTCAGCAAGTCGTGTACCAAAATTTTTGCAGACTTGCCGAGTTGTCGTTCCGACTTGAGAGGACGTTCACGTAACTTTTCCCAGTCGGGTTTTTCCCAGTTTTTTTATTATTCCAACACCACATGAATGCAACATTTCTTAGCCTCCATCTGGTCTACCATGTCTATCATAGCTGAGTAGACTCTAACAAGACCCTATCCTAACTTACATCACTTTGACCAAATCGAATCTGAAAAAATGTACATCATGAGGATTTATATCGTCATAAAAATGTGGCATAGCTAACTTTCGGTGGATATGCTCTGCACTGCATTCCTGTGGTAAATGTCCCAGCACTTAGTGTAAGAACATTTCCAAACACGCATGAGAGCATTTCACTGTGACTGTGATGGACATGTTTCCTGGACATGTGTTGTGATTAGTCACACAGAGCATGTGTGCCAATCTGTTTTGTCGCTAAGGAACCCTCTGTCTGTGGTTAGGTTTCAAGCTCATAATTAATCATAGTGTAAAAGGCCTTACTGGTTACTACCAAACAACCTCTGTGTAAATACAGTAGCTAACATGCAATAACGAGCAACACCAACAATAAGTGGCCATTGCTTTCCACCTTATAAATACTTCAAAAACACACACACACAAGTACACACACTCAAGTGCACACACACACACACACACACACACGCTCTCCTTGTTGTTTTGTGTTGTGTGGATACTGGCAACCCCAGGCGGTTATCTGGCACTGAACTGAAGGTTCAGTGAGTTCACTTGCTCCTGAATTTCTTCATTTGTCCATCCTGCTTTGTTTGAAGAGGCAGTTCCGTCTTTTTTGCTCGTGTTTCAGTCCGTGTGACCATGAATGGTTTTCACCTTGGGAAAGTGAAAGATGCTTCAATCACACAACTGGATATTTTTTAGCCTTTATCAAATCAACCTCATGAGATTCAGATGTCTTTCTAAAAGAGATCTGAGAACAAAAGATACAACAGCATAGACATGCAAAACAGGATGTAACTTACAGAGACATACTGTTTTTTAGACCAAACAGAGCTAAAAGAGAGTGTGAATAGGCATTTTCTGACCAGCTCTGGGAGAGGAACTGCCCACTGGGGAGTTCCCCCGAGAACGTCATACCATCAAGGGCTTTTTTTCTGTTTGCATTTGCACCGCCAGTAGGAACGTTGAAGTGACATAAGCCTGCCAGTGGTTGGTATAGCGACGTCACTCACAACATCACACACAAGATTTTTTCTTGGGAGGGTTTCGCTTTGATGAGTCAAATTTGCATATTGCTCAATAAAGCCTGGACTTCACTGTCGGTCCATTTGTCCGTGTTTTGGTCCATTTTTAAGGCTACCATTACGAGCTGTTACACAGGTTTTTAAAGATGGTGATTGCCGGTGTTGCATTGGCTCATGTGTTTGACCAATCACTGTACGCTTATGTCTGGACCAATCACCGTATGTCACTTAAGGTTCCTCTTGTGCTGGGAGAGTACCTACTCTGTAGTAGGACCTAAAACGGCGTTCTAAGAACTACGATCGTTCCCAGTTATTGCAGTGTCGACACAATAAAAAGGGGAGGGGTCCTCCAACTGTTCCTAGACCTGTGGAAAAGTTCCTTCTGTCTGAAAACGCCTAATATTGGACTTAAATAGAGGTGGACAGAAACACAACTCCAAATGAGTGCTAATATTGCTTTGTGTCTGCTAGACACATTTGCATTGTAGTTTGTAAGCCAGCTGTAAACAGCACAAACCAATTAACTAACTTGTCCTGTGATTTGGTACTTACTGGATTTAAAAGATACAGATACAATACTGTATATAATAACAATCAATTAAAGGGGCACTTCAATGATTTAGTATTACACTTCCATAAAGTTGGGAGTCTTGCGAAAGACAGATTCAAAAGTGAATGGTCAAAATTGATGCAGCAGAGGCCGAGATATCCTGACTTTAACTCCACGCCTACAGTTTGTAACACAGACTTTCTGTTAAAAATGTTTTGTCTTTAAGCCCAAAGCCTGATAACCCTGATGCCAGGTTTATTTCCTCAGGCTTTGGAAAGTTTTAAACGTTGTGTTCTACATAACAGAGTAATGGCAAGGACATCTTCTGTCTGTACTGTTCATTAACACTCAATCTAGTAATCAGATAATTAAATCCTTGGCAGTGAGAAATGAGCCTGTGCTTGAGTGTGTTTTCCTGTACCTGGTGTCACAGTAGGATTCTCCAGCTCTGCCAGGTGATTCCTCCAGGCCTGGGCTCCTTGCCAGGGCCCTGACTGCGTGCTGTGCCCGCACTTTGGTCTTCGCAGGCTGAATTATGAGGGCGTTTTGTGTTTTGGCAAAGTTATGCTTGAGAGCAATTCATCCTTGTACACTTTACAGGCTGAATGGCCTCTGGGGACTCCAACTGAAAGCAAATCCTGTTGGGTGTTTCTAACCTCCTGGCAGTCTGAAATTGCTTTATTATTCATATTATTACTTACTCAGTGATGGGCCAGTGAAAACAGAATGCAGTTCATTGTGAATGTATATCACACTGCAGCCTGATAGGGCTGTGGTAGCTGTGAGGGCTGTGAGATTACCTGATAGACTTTGTTACACTTCTTCAGTGTTAATTAGTGTTATCTAGCTTTGTGCTGCTCTTGTTAAACCGTTATTGGTTTGTGTTTCAGTCCCTATGAAGACAAAATGTATTAAAGTCGAGATGAAACAGCATTTCGGGAGCATCTAGCTTCCGTACCGTGACGTATTTCCGAGTGAAACAGGATAGGCAGGCGGGACATAACGTTGGGAGGAATTTGATTTGAACATACCATGCTGTTGCTAGCTAGCTAACTAATGGATCTTTGATTGATGGTGGAAGTCATGATATTATGTTATTATTGGTTGAAATTGCTAGCTAGCTAACTTATGAACCTATGTCATGATATTATTTATATTATGATATTATTGGTTAGAATTGCTAGCTAGCTAATCTTGGCTCTCTGCTGCTAAAAGTTGAAGATTGATTGATGGGTGGATGTCATGATATTATTGGTTGAAATTGGTCGGTTCAAGCTTACGTAAGAACACATCATATTTTGTTTAACAGGAAGAAAACATGATTGGATTTTGATACAAGAATACAAAAAAATGGGTTATTTGTTTTTTGATTTGTTTTTTTTTTTTGTTGTCATATATTGTTTAATAGGTGCACAATATGACCGGGGATGTGATCTAAAAGGGTTAAAAGGGCATTTTTCATTTAATCTCGACTTTAATACTTAGTAGTTTCCAGACATCTGTCAAATATTGTGACCAAAAACTATGCAGTTTCACAGTATGTTACAAGTACCTGAGCTTTGATATCTTGAACTTTCTTGTTTTACATTTGATGCAAATCCATGTCTTTTATTTTCTTGATGTCCGACAGAAATATCTAAAACGAACACCCCATTAACATTAGGCTGCACAGTGGTATTTTTGCAGCTTATTTGTAGGCACCTCAATACCAAATCACAGCTGCTAGCCTGCCACTAACACTGGGTGCTCCTCCGTAACTAAGTGGAGTAGCCACGACAACCCAACTTCAGTTCCTATGGCTACTCGACAATGACTTTAACGTTAATGCAGTGTTAAACAGTGAAAGTTGTTGGGCCTCTCATGGAGAGGTCATGTCCGTGTGTGCATGCACTCTGACTCTTCCAGTGTCCCACAGGGAGCCTCTCAGGTTAAATTTAGAGCCAGTGGTGGGTCAGCCAGAGCAGAAACCTGAGCCTTTATGAGCATGTTCTTCTCTGCAGCTACCTATATTTCTTGCCTTTGTCTAACTTTTATTTCCACACCAAGTTACTTTTGCCTGTTCTCCAGAACATTACACCACTACTGGTTTAGCCCTCTCCCAGTGATATTGACATAAGAGGCTTCCTCTTTCTCACTGTATTTCCTCTGTGAGATGAGATGAGGCTGTTTGAGTTCACTGACCTCTGTTTCTCAGTGACTGTTAGACTAGTTAATCTGCCCTCAAGTGTTAAAATAAAGTACAACACTCTATATACATGACAAACTGCACTTTCAGACCAGTGCCTGAATTGGATCAAAAAAGGTGCCAGTACCCTAATTCAGCAGTTGCATGACATGATCATCGCATGTGTCTTGGATATATTTATATTTATATGCATACTGTATGTTGGTAATATATATCCCACTTCAAATGTATTTTTCTATGTATTTCATTACATACATTGTATGACATACATTTCCACAGTTTGTACATAAATGTATATTTGGTTAATAAAAACTTTTTTGTAGCTATTGATACAAATCAAATTGTACACAAATATAATATTGCATATATGCCACAATAAAACCAACTGAAAATATGATATCTTTAGATATCATAGATAAAGACAAAGATTTTACTTCTCTGCAAATCCGGCATCCAAGCTTCTTATCTTTCACAATGAGCCAATCATTTGCCTTTCACTTGGTCCCTCATCCAGCAGTCAGGTGCACTGTGCCCATGGTGCGAAGTGTCGTTGCCGCTGCGGTAGTTGGCAGCTGACGGGGAAGGCTCGGTGTTGGTGCCGCAACTATTACCGACAGCCTCTGAGTCATTTGCACTACAGCTAGCTACAAACGGCCCAGTTACAGCAGCAGCATCATTCAGAAAGGAACCCTCATCAGTTGCTAACGTTTCTTCCCGGTCCTCTGTTGTTGTTTTTTTCTTTTGCTGTTTTTTATCCATTTTAACAAGGACATTTCATTCTAGCTATGTGTTTACACACGGACTCAGTTATGCGTGCGCAGACCCACCCCTACTCTGCCTCTGATTGGCTCTAACCCTGACATTTTTTTTCTAACCTTATTCATCTCACTCCTCATGCCTTAACCTAAACAACCAAACAAACGAAGGCAACGAACACTAGCCTATCAGAGGCAGAGTAGGGCAAGTCTTCGGGGAATGCCGGTGGGGGAAAAAAATCAAGCGTTATTACGCTGGTGTTTGTGATGCGTACCTACACTCACCAGGAGGTGGCGGTATGCAATAAAAAGTAAGGGTACTTAAGTGCCGGTACTCAGTGCCGGTGAGTACCGGCCCATATCAGGCACTGTATGAGACAGATTATAAGTGTCTTTGGGGCTGACAAGGTTCTGAATTTTAGCCATGCAACAACATTGTTGCTATTTCTCAGACAGAGCGACTCTGAAAGCAGTAATAACCTTGATTGTTAAGGTAACATACACATAAGTGTGTATACAAAGCAGAGGTCCTTTGGTTAACATTTTGCATCATTTCCATGTTATTACTGAAATGTTTGGGCCCATTGTTACTGTTTTTTTTATTAATTATTATTCTCCTGCTTGTGTCCTGTTATTACCCTATTACAGAAAATAGCACTAATTTTACTAAGATATTCTCATTGTTTATACCAAGAAATGTTTCCCTAATTACCTGGCTATTACTGACCTGTAGCCTAATGTAAAATGCTACTGTGTTTTCATGGCACAGCTAACTAGAAAATATGGTGCCTTTATATAGATAAAATAATATCAAATGTATACATTCAAATATACATTATAAATATTCAAATGTAATGTAATTTTAAATTAATTGTGTAAAAAGAAGCTAGTATCTAGAAGCTAGTGAATCTTGTGAGTCAGTTAGTTGGCAGATCATTTTTACTGTGCATTTAGCATTGTTAGTGGTACACACTGAAGCAGTATCAGGTTAAAATGATTTTGAGTTTAGCTCAGTTTGAATTATCTCTGGTTAACTAAAGATCTAGCTAAAGTCTAAGTCTGAATGAGTTAAAAGCCTTGAATACACCCATAGGAGCCTATATTGTAAAAAGTTAAAACCCACCTCCAGGCTAGCTATGTATTAGCCTCTGTGTAACTTTGCAATTTTTTTTTCAATAAACATTTTTCAAAAACATTCAACCCCCATGAGTTTTTGACAAAGGTACATGTGCTGCCAAAACCTAGTAGGGGCTCTAGTTCAAAATGCTAACAAAATTGTTGGCAAAAAGATCTTCACTCAAGGACCACTAGCTTAGTTAACAAAATTATTGCTATATTTCTGTTAAGATAACAAGGCCAACATTTTTATGAGTAAGTACAGTAGTAATTCCATTTAGCTAATAATTTGACCAGAATATCCCACTATTATTGCTTTTTAGAAAGACTAATAAAAGACCCAAAAGTCGGGTGTGACTCTATAAACTTATGTTAGCATGGCTAGCTTAATTTGGAAGGTCTAGCTAGGTTAGACTTTGCCATAGGCTGTACAACTTTAATGGTGTTTTCAGTAAGTAATCTTCATAATTTTAGCTACTAGCTATAATTTAAGTATTTAACCTGAATTACAAGGGATTCTTTTACCAGGTTCAGTACTGTTGATACTTAGCCAAAGAATTGTGGATCTTCCTCTAAGAGGAGTTAGCAGAACTAAAATTACAATCAACATTTACATCATTGCCAAATAATGAAGTGCAGCTAACAACAAATCTGGTATATATTCATAGTGCTGACAAAATATCTTCACTCTGTTTTGTGTTTCAGTTTTGTGTGGAGCTAAACCAAGGAACACTGGCCAGCGTACGGAAGTGGAAATGGCCACGAGGGCTGTGGAAAAGTATTGTGTCTGAAAAACCCACTGGACACTCCAGCAAGGTACAGCAACCATCTTTAACAGCACTGATATCCCTGTTTCGTTGCTTTGTTTAAAGAGTACATTTACGCTGAATGTCATGGGACATAAAACTGGATTTATTCAGCTCCAAGAGGTTGTCTCTCTTCTCTACAATATCTGCCCAGACATCAGGAAGACGCTGAGCACAGAGCAGATAGTTGTTTGTTCTCGGTGGAAAGCAGCCAGTAGATGTACCCTTGATATAAACTTGAGCTGGGTCAGCTGCGTGTCAGTGGCCTCAGTCACATAAGATGGATAGTTGAAATAACAAGGGGTTTTAAAATAGCATGGTATAATAATTTTGTTTTTAATCATGCAGTGACAAAAATTTTAAATATTACATTTAAATATATATATAGTGTGTGTGTATATATGTGTATATATATGTATATATGTGTATATATGTATATATGTGTGTGTATATATGTATATATGTGTGTGTATATATGTGTGTATATATATGTATATATGTGTGTATATATGTATATATGTGTTTAAATATATTCTGCAATTAAAAGCTAACACTGTAGATATTCCAGTCTTTTTCCAATATTACATTTTGACTACTTTTAGACCAATAATAATAAAAATAAATAATTCTACAGAACCTCTAAAATCCCAAAAGATGTTTTTGGGTTTTTTGTTTTTTTTTTACTTGACGCAGAAGATTAATGTCATCTTTCAGGACTGTGGGATTCAGCATTTTCCCACCAGAATTCTTTTTCCAGGCTCTGTGTAGGGGACTTCATGTTGCAAAGTAAGGGCCGGGTTATTCTAGAAAAGAAGTGTTCAGTACGTCATGTTGTCCAACCACGTCTTAGATCAAAAGTGTTTTATAGTTGTTCTGAACAGCCACACTCAAAGGTGGAGTGAAAAGCCATCAGTCATCGAGAGGGGGGAGGCTAGATATTGTTTAAATATGGGGACAATGGCGCACATTTTTAAACAGTCTCTCCTGAAAGGCTTTCGGATTTTAGAAAGTTACAGAACTGGTCAGCCACCCCAATCCGACGCAGGAAAGGTGTGGGGGTAGGGTTTTTACAAAGCTATTGGACCGTCCAATAAGCACACTGGCACCTCAAAATGTACAGACAATATAGCTGAACAATTAACTGAATAAATAAATTGTGAAAATTTGAATAATTAAAACGTTTTACAGACTTTACTTTTTATGTCTTTTTCTTATAACCTCAGTGTTTCTAAAATACTGGCTTTTGTATTTTAGTCTTTACTTCTCCTTTGTCCCAGTATATCCTGGTGCTGTTATTTTGAACACACACATTATTCATTCATCCATTTCTACATAATGTTCTTGAAAAGTTAACATGTATTAATTCCCCATTTTATTTAAATGTATGTTATTCTATTTTTCTCTTATAGGTGTTCACTGCTGCAAAGAAGCAGTTTCCCCATAGAGATCACTAAAGGGTCATCTCATCAGTTGCCAAACTGTCTTTTTAATTAGCAGAAAATGTAGCAGCTTGATAACTGAGACTTAGCCTTGTTAGCTGATCTTTCATCTACAATACATCTCTATGTCTGAAATGAGGCCTTATGACGCAGTATACTACTGTTACCCAGCCGAGAAGGCTCATACAGTACTGTAGAAAATAATTCAAATAATTCCGCGATCAAAAAAATCCATGTAACATTTGCATTTCAATGAATGTGCTTCTTTGCTCGTCTCTGTTACGGACTGTCATAAACATTCATGATTGCTGATTGCGGTGCTGTATACAGTGTCACCTGTGCTCTGAATTAGAAGATCACAGCTTAATTGTTACAGTGGTTCAGTTAGCCTAGAGGTAGTTCATATTGATGGCCTTGTGATACAGTGAACTACGTATTAATAAGTCATAAACTATTCATTAGTAATGGTGTTGAGGCTGAGTCCATTTCCCATGATCCTTTTTTCCCAGGGAGTGAGCTACTCTGGCTTTCTGTGGGACAGTTCGTCTGGGATTGACCTGAAGGATGCTGCAGTCCCGGAGCCTCCTGTTGTCAATGGCAATGGGACTCATATCTACCCTGGACTGTACCTGGCTCACTTTTCTGTAAGTAATTATTGATTCCCAAAACAGACTGTAGCGCTCAGATGAGGTATGTTTGCTAAAAACAAATGTATTCACTGATAAAATCAAAGTCTTTTTTTTTATAAAGGATGGGAAGGATATCATTTATTTTATAATAAAGGTCAAAGGTAATCTTAAAATTATCCCCGAGGGGCAATTTGGTGCACAGCCAGCAGACAATACAATCATCATCAACAATGTACATACACCAATCAACACACAGACACATAGATTTACATAGAGTTATTTAACAGGCCAATAGCAGCAGGGACAAAGGAGTATTTACGTCTATTGGTCCAGGATAGGAGGGGAATTATAGGACAGAAAAAAACTAGGTATTGTAGGTTTGTAGGTGAATGGAAATTTGTGGCATTTAAAATTCAACATACCTTTCCAGAACCTGTGCCCAATACAGTGGAAGTGAATAGATAATCCACAGAATTAACTGTCAACAATTATGAAAACTGTCTACAGTGAGGTGTGCAGAAATGTTCACCTCTGTTGTATTGGGCTGGAGACAGAAACCACAGAGACAGAGACGTTGCAAAAGAAGTCAGACGGGACAAGAAACACGGCAGTCAGACGATCAGACAGGTTGTAAACAATGGTTTTACTATTGATAGGAATGATGGCCAAAACTATAAAAATAAGACTGAATTCATAATAATCTGGAATTATCCTTTAATCTGTCTGTAGCTGTTCATAGATGGTCATCAAAAACTACAAACCTATAGTCATTTCAGAACGTAGTTATGGTAAAAACAACACATTTTTACACGTTAATACAATGCTAACGTCCCTAAATGTCCCTGTGTTTTGTTCTGGATTCTGACTAAAATCAAATGACTGACTTTTTCCATTAGGTTGGTTCATATGAGCTGACAGTGGTGAACGTCCACATGCAGGCCACAACTGCGTCAGAAGAGTGCAACGGCAAGAACCACAACACGGATGAAGCCAAGTGTCAGCGCCTCTCCCCCAGCATCCAGGAAACACTCAAAGGTCAGTCTGTCAGGTTAGACCAGTAAAAGTCACCTCTTCTACACATTACACCACGCGTCAGACACTGTGGATGGATTCACACATTTTGCCCATTCTCATCCATTTTCTTCCTGTGTTTCCCAGCAGGTGAGAAGGAGTTGGTGGTGCTGGGAGATTTTGGCTCCCCTCCGCAGAGCTCAGAGCTGGACATACTGAGAAAGGAGAAACTCTGTGCCCTGGTACCATTTACCCAGTTCACCAACATCAGCACCCGCTCACCACAGGGCACCCGCTGTCTGGACAACATCTGGGTGAGCCGCTCCCTCAAGAAGATCTATTCTGGTAGGTGCATTGTATGGGTGTTTTTGGACAGTGGTAGATTTGAATTAGTAATCTGAAGTCATTCAAAACAAGTCAAGTCAAAATCAATCAAGACAAGGGAACATTAAGTCACAAGTCAAGATATGAGTCTTTCAGGACTGTGAAAATTACAATGGAATTTGAATAATTTCAAAGTTATGAGGTTTTTACATGACTGAGACCAAGTACCTTCAATGCATAGGCCTGATTGATTATTCAACAGTCAAGGCCTGCTAGTTGCTGTCATTCATTTTTTTAATTGTCCTCGGATTTTACCAGGTCGAACTTAAGATAAGATAAGATAGATTTGAATTAATCTCGAAGGAAATTCTTGTGCCAGGGATTGCCCAAAGTTTACAGCATATCTTACACATAAGAATAAAAGCAAAAGAGTAAGAAATGTAATGGGTATAAGACGTGAATGCTAACACCAGTGCCTAATAGTAAGATAAATTTAGTAAAATAAGTACACTAAAATAGAAAATGAATATTGGCAGTGATATTGAAAAGTAATATTCCACATGATTTTGATATTATAGTTCTTGTTCTCAGAAACTTGATTCTCGATTGGTCTTGTTTTAAAGTCTCACAACAGTCGAAACTAAGTCATTTTTGTGACTGTAGTCTGACTCGATTTGTTCTGGGAATCATGGCAACAGTTTTCCCCCGCATGTAGCAGTACAGGACACCTAGTTTCCTTTTTCATTAATGATGAATGAAGTCCAGTTGCAATTTCAATGACAGCGTGAGCTCATGATATTTGGATGTAAGCTATAGCAGCTTTTGTCAGATCAAAGTTTACCTCACTGTGTAAATCCTGTGGTACATTGAGTAAGTTGCATGCAGCCCCCCGTGTGTCTGCTGACCCATCTCCTTGTGTTCCTCCGACAGGCCACTGCCTGGTAGTGCGGGAGGGCTTGACCAACCCCTGGATCCCGGACAACTGGTCGTGGGGCGGTGTGGCGTCAGATCACTGCCCTGTGGTGGCTGAGTTTTACGCAGATGTATCCCCTAAGGAGCTGAGCAGGCCTGGTATGGCAGTGGTGGACAGAGGAGACATTATGCCCAAACATGAGCGGTGACAACGTTCACAGTCACAGTAAAGACAGCAGTGGACAACATCAGACTTTGTCCTGCCTGGATCCTGCTTTGTCTTGGTTAACCGTGGAGCAAAGAGTTTCCTGATGAATGTGAAAAAGTGCCAAGATTGCCTTTTGGGTTTGAATTTATCAATGTATGATAGTAACTGGTAAGTCATAGAGCCATAAAAATGTTCAGACAAAATATATATAATGTTCTTTAAAAAGAAATGTGCCAAACATTTTCTATATGTATATAAAATAAAGAGAAATTAATAGATGTTCCAGCTTTGTCTGAACTCTCATTAATGCAAATAAGTGCAGTATGTAATCAGAGTTGCTCATCTGTTCTGTCAGTTGAGAGGATGATGATAACGTTTCAGCTGTAGAGCTCATGGAGGCTATGCTCTTAAATTATGTAAGCCAGTCCTCTGTGTACACGTGTGGGCTGCCATCTTCCTCTGTGATGGAAATGAGGTGCCAGGGCAGAGTGCCATCAGAGGACATTGCTGCTGCCTCAACTGCTCATTAACCGGCTCCACAGTGATGCTTTTAAAGGGGCAAAAACACAACGTATTACTCAGTCACGTTTTTTTCTCTCAATCGCAGTGATATGAATAGGTCCACATTACAACACAAAACCTATGGAACAGAGAATATACAGAATTTGTCAGCCATTTTGAATTGGTAGAGAACAGAGGTTATCCATACTGGGCGATAACAAGAGTGGGTTAAATTGTCTGCGTACTGGTGACTTCATATTTCACAGAGAGCTGATCATTGCATTCGGCTACAAACGCACAAACCTTCGTTCTTCCCATGGCTGGATTACAAGCCAGGCTAAACGGGCACCGGCCCTGCTGCCCCACACTCACTGTGTGTCAGGTGGTATGTGGTCATTTGACTGAGAAGAAATTGGTTTCTAAATATGCACCACTTAATCACAATGTGACCTGAAAAAATAATGGACTTAAATTTGCATTTATTGATTTGTATTTTGTATTATTTTTTATTTTTTTGGGTCACTAGTGGGCAGTGGAACAAGATGAAAATGTAAAGTTGATATGGCAAAAATGTTAGCAAATAATTGCCCATTTTCACATCTACCAGACAAAGACCAACATTAGCATTCATTTGGAGTCCGACCAGCTGATGAAGGTAAGTCCTTCTAGCTCTGTTTTGGTCTCTACAACTCCTGAGGAAAGTATCTGTTTCTTTAGCTGCTAAATGCTCCACTTTGTTCACCAGCTAGTCTCTAACTGTGTCTGTCAGCTGTTTGCTGCTGAGCAGGTAGTGGACAGAGGGTTTATCAGAGCTGCTGTTACTAGAAAAGAGGTTGATGAGAGCCGAGTTTGTGGGCTGTAAAACAAAAACAGTGAGTTAAACCAATAACTGTTTTTTGTTGCTTTTTGGGGCCACTTGGGGGCAGCAGAAACAAGTTGAAACATTGACATATCCTCAGTTTTTAAGTTGATATGGCCAGCACGTTAGCAAACATTTGCTTATTTTACTCATTCAGCAGTTATGGAGCAATATGATCATTCATTTGGATTTGTGTTTCTGTCCACCTGATGAATAAGTGCAATATTCACTCTCCTTTTAAATCTGTTTTGGTCTCCACCATCTATGGTCTCCACCAAGAAGGAAATATCTGGCTCACCGAACCCCAAATATCCCTTGGCCCCTCATTTTATTTGTATTTAGGTACAACCAGTACCTGCTCTCAGCCCCAGTACCTCAGTCAGATCATCTATGTTGCTTCCTAGTCTGTCAGCATCCTGAAAACCTGCCCATAATCTGTGGGGCCCCCTAGTGGGTTAATCCAGCCATGCCCCTTCTAGCAGCCTGTAAACCTTACAGGCATTGTTCAAAGATTATAACTGTATACTGATATTTTTTGATATTCTGCATTTGGATGAAAACACTTTTCTTTTGAAATAAAAATAGAAATGTGTTTTCAGGTGACAGAGTAGGTAAATTTTGACATATTTTCAAACAAATAATGTTTAATAAATGCATCATGACTTTCTGTGCGCTGGTGTCCCACCCTTTTTATTTTTTTCCCCACCACTGATGAAAGTATTTGATCACATATATATACAGTATATTCGTAACATTTATAATCCATATTTAACATATTCTTTATGTGCCCTGCTTTCTGCTGTCAGTGACATGTCATCTGATGTTTAGAATGATTATCTGGTGGATTTTATGATCGTCACTGACCCATGGGATTTCAGGATTTCTCTGAAATGTTTCTGCAGTTGTAGGTCACCTCTTGAAAATGCATTGTGTGCTACTGTCCTCTAGTGGGGATGTGGCTCCATTTCATCTGATGAAGATGAAGTTTATTGCATCCTTATAAACCTCTTGTTGTAGTGTCTAATCCCCTGAGAGATGAAAGAGAGAGGACAGGTTTGGTGCGTGTGTTAGATGGTCTTAGCCTGCTGCTATGTTCAATACAACAGTCCATACTGTTCATACCCGTCAGAATACAGCAGTTCCACACACTGAATCGCAGAGACAAAGAAAAAAAAACATCCTCATCATTTCTACATCAATCAAATGACTTGATTTCTTAGGCAGTTTAATGTGGTCTCTATCACATGTCAGCCTGTCATCAACAACAGAACCCTTTATCAACACACAATTGGGCGCAGGTATATTCTTTACAGAAATCATCTACCATCTCTTACCAATAGTCAACTCTAAGAGATTTGTGTCTCAATACAGTATGAATGAGTTGATTTCTTCATGAGTATAAATCCTATCAAGGCTGTGTCGTCTTCAAATTGAATTACTTGGTTACTCATGTCTCAGTATACAATGTAAAAAGTAAATCTCCACATGGGAGGAATATGCATTTATGGCTATTTTATTTGACTTGGCAATATAGTTTAATTTAACATACTGAGACCTACGGAAGCCCTGAGAGGCAAGTGAGGAAAAAAAAAAAATCTAGTGATCCATTTTCTAAGTCTGATCTAAATTGTTTTCTCTCCTGTTTTTATGACTTAAGAACATAAACACATCTGTGAAACAGGTGGGAAAAAAAAGTTTTTCCAGGTGAAAAAAAAAAAGTTTGGCCAGGATCATTCAAGTTCCTTTATTTCACCTGTGAAAACAAACCCCCGCTACCCCATGTTCTAAATAGGCCCGAAAGCATTCATGTTTTCTTCCAGGTGAGTTAAGGAACTTAGAAAGTTTATCCTGGCAATAACTTTTTCCACCTGTTCTTAAGTCATAAACACAGAAGAGAAAACAATTTAGATCAGACTTAGAAAATGAATCACCATAATTTCTTTTTTCTCACTTGCCTCTCAGGGCTTCCATAGGGTTCTATTTTTCAAAAATTAAAATTAGTAAAGGTAGTACATTAGTGCACCTGGGATAAGCATGTCTAATGAAAGTCCTAAGGAGAGTGCATTTTCAGTAGAAATGCGCTACATTTTGTGCATACTGTGTTCATCATACCAGAGCCAAGTGTGAGGAGGGTGAGGCCTGTGTGTGTATGTGTGTGTGTGACTACTGTGTACTGTAGACTGATACCTATTGTCCAGCATGTCACTGCTTGTAGCTGTCAGTCACCACCCGGGCCCTCAGTGGTTTCCAGTTTCCCAGTGAAACCAGATGCTCGTGAACGGGAAGTGTGACTCCTCGGACTGGACAGTATTCGGAGAGGCCAGCAGTGTGCGTGGGGAAACATTTAGTTACTGCGGTCACGCAGATGGTGGGTCAGCACATTCAGCTCAGGACACTCTCCTTATTGATCTCTCACACTGAGAAGAGCCTGTATTCTGTTAGCATTATAAGCTTTGTAGCTCAGTGATATCGGCTAGCATTAAGCTAATCCATTATCTATCCATTTGGCATTATCCTCTTCTCATGTAATCCTTCAGAAATCTGTATACAGCCCCAACATTGGATAGATGCATAGAGTACTTTGGACTTGGGTGGGGTTTTAATGGCCCCACTGATCCTTGACTGAAACAATTAATGACAATCACAATGACAAAGCTGCACTAATCCATATTTTCATATTAACAATGGATACATTTTACTATGTGTATTGTGAAAGATGTCACTTGAAGTAATCAACCCACAGAGAATTACCACCCAATTCCTCAGTTCCCCTCAACTCTAGAGAGCTTTTTTAGTCTCTTTTAGATCATTTCGAACGTCTTGCCTGCATACTGCACTCTCATCAGCCTTGTTTCCAGCAGAAGCAGGCAGCAGTCTGCAGTGACAAAGCTCTGATAAACCCACTGTATGCTTCCCTGCTCAGCACCAAACAGCACACAAAGCTAGCGACAAGCTAGTACAAAAAAAGTGTGACTTTTAGCAGGTAAAGAGCACAAGAGATATTTTCATGCGGTCAAAAACAAGACTCTAAATGCATGCTAATGTCGCTCTGCATCTGTTAGATGTAGAAATTAGCGACTGTTTGCTAACAGAGTCGCCATGACAACTGTATACGATCCATTACCTGCAAGTGGTCAATTTTTTTTTAACACTGCTCCATTTGATTTATATTTTTATTGGAAACTTTCTTTTTCCTGACCTATAGACAAATTTCACATTATTGCATGTTCAGCTGACCTGCTGCTGACCACACACTAAACCTCTCTCTGTGAAGCATTAAGTGTAAGGCTGACTATAGTTTACAGTGGAGAAGCAGAGAGGAAACCGAGCGAGAGGGCCCGAATCAAACCAGAGTTGATGCAGTTATATGTTACATGTCTTAAACCACTAGATAAAAGGACACCCCCAAATTACAGTTCTATATAGATTGGTTTAAAATATTATGTGGCTTGCTGGAAATGTAGGGAGTACTCTGCGATGATTTGGATGTCCAAAAGCCAACAATTCTGGATCAACAGTCAAGTATATTGGAGAATGAAATTGCAAGTTCAAAAAAACTACCTACAATAAGTCTATATATTTAGTGTTTCTTCTAATGCTATCACTAATGATACAATCATGCAAACATACATGGACTCAAAATGGCTTATCATAAGCAACCAGTGTGGTACTGGTCATTCCTTGATGTACAGTGCCTTGCAAAAGTATTCAACCCTTTTCCATTTTTCCTATTTTGTTGCTTTACACCCTGGAACTAAAATGGATTTTTAGCACGACAATGAAATTGTGGACCTCCATCCCATTCTCAAATTTCTGGAAGACTGAAACAGGTTTTCTTCAAGAATCTCCCTGTATTTTGCGCCATCCATCATTCCTTTAACTCTGACCAGTTTTCCAGTCCCCGCCGATGAAAAACATCCCCACAGCATGATGCTGCCACCACCATGCTTCCCTGTGGGGATGGTGTTCTCGGGTTGATGAGAGGTGTTGGCTTTGCGCCAGACATGGCGTTTTCCTTGATGGCCAAAAAGTTCCATTTTAGTCTCATCTGACCAGAGTGCCTTCTTCCACATGTTTAGGGAGTCTCCCAGATGCCCTTTGGCGAACTCCGAATGTGCCTTCTTATTTTTTTCTTTAAGCAATGGCAAATTAATTCTGGCACCCTTCCATAAAGCCCAGCTCTGTGGAGTGTACGGCTTAAAGTGGACCTATGGACAGACACTCCAATCTCTGCTGTCGAGCTTTCCAGCTCCTTCAGGGTTACCATTGGTGTCTTTGTTACCTCTCTGATTAATGCCCTCCTTGCCTGGTCCATGAGTTTTGATGGGCGGCCCTTCCTTGGCAGGTTTGTGGTGGTGCCATATTCTTTCCAACTTTTAATAATGGATTTAATGGTGCTCCGTGGGATGTTCAAAGTATTTGATATTTTTTTTAAAACCCAACCCTGATCTATACTTCTCCAGAACTTTGTCCCTGACCTGTTTGGAGAGATCCTTGGTCTTTATGGTGCCCCTTGCTTAGTGGTGTTGCAGACTCTGGGGCCTTT
>LKNJ01006313.1:6973-19323 GCA_002120245.1 Maccullochella peelii | reverse complement strand
ATAATATATAATATAACATAATATAATATAACATATATAATATAATATAATGTAATGTAATATAACATAACATAATATAATATAATATAATGTAATGTAATGTAATGTAATCTAATATAACATAATATAATATAATGTAATATAATATAATATAATGTAATGTAATATAATATAATGTAATATAACATAACATAATATAATGTAATGAAATGTAATATTATATAACTTAATATAATTAATTAATTATGTCATAATAATAATAAACTTTACTATATGACACATTTCATACACAAAAAGCAAAAGAAAAATCCAAAATCGTTAATAATAAGGAGAATAAAATGATAAAATATAATACTAATAATAAATAATGAAATAGTTTAATCATAAAGTTTTTTTACATAATAAACCTCCTACTGAACCTGCAGTAATATATTTATATAATAGTTCTCACAGTAATTACAGGTGATTGTTGGATCAGTGCATCGTTACTAAGAGACAGGTAATGACAGTGATTAATTAATATAAATACATAAATATATATATAATAAACAGATCAACACTGTGAGGTCATCTGTTTTAACAGACTGTCCTCTGACATCACAGCGACACAGAGGAGACGACCGCTGAGGAGGAAGAGGAGGAAGAGGAGGAGGATGCTGCCCCGGACCACTGAAGACCAAACCAAGAAAAGACCTGAAGAAGAAAAAGAAGAAGAGGAAGAGGAACAGTCAATAGTTCCTCCTCCTCTTCCTCCTGTCACCATGCCAACCTCAGAGGACGACCCTGCCGTCCAATCAGAGGCTGCAGCGAACCCTCTGGCCAATCGGGACGTCAGCTCGGACTCGGGGGAGGAGACGGCGGCCACGCTGTCAGACTCCAACAGGGAGGCGTTACCGTGGCAACAGAAGGAGGAAGCGGAGAAGGAGCGTGATGAAGAGGAGACGCAGGCGGTGGCCTCGTCTCCGGACGGACGATTCCTCAAGTTCAACATCGAGATCGGACGAGGATCCTTCAAGACGGTTTACAGAGGACTCGACACCGAGACCACGGTGGAGGTGGCCTGGTGTGAACTACAGGTGACACGCACACACACACACACACGCACGCACACACAAATAATGTGTTGGAAACATCGTCATCAGATGTCATTAAAATAAAGGTTATAATCTACTAAATGTAGATCTTGTCCACACGACCTCTGTTTGACAACATATGTCCGAGCACGCCGGGCCAGTAGGTGGCGATGAAGTCAACGTCAGCGATACGTCAAACACCAGAAAAGAACATTAACACTTTAAACCGTCAGTGTACCGTCTTGTCTTTCTGTCTACAGTACATAGTGACTACAGGTGGGTGAAGGTCAGAAAGATGGTGTTTACAGGTAATCATGACTCACCGTCCTCTCTACATGAAGGCTTCCTGTGTTGGTACCGAACGTTGTGGTCATGACTCTTGTTATGTTGCCACGAGGTTGAAACCTGTAGTCCAGGTGTAGTCCGGGTGTAGTCCAGGTGTAGTCCGGGTGTAGTCCGGGTGTCTCCTGTCCAGATGCTTTGAAGCTCCGCCCCTGAAGCTGAAGGACTCTGATTGGTCAGTTTGTCAACAATCTTCGATGAAATTTGAATTTAGACAATTTAATTTCTTTCATTTCTTACGTTTTGGTTTAGAGTTTCTCTGTAATTTCTGTGAATTTTCTCTGTGAATAACTTAAATCTGCATCACCGACCCAGTGAAGAGTTTTACTGCAGGTTAAAGTAACTTTAAATAAAGTAACTTAAAGTGAAGTTATTAAGAGAAACACTGAGTGACTCACTTCCTCTGAATGTTGATTATTGAGTGCTAACAGCTTGAAATCCTTATTTATCCCAAAGAATACAAGTTCACGTTTCTACGGGGCACTTTGGTTCAGAGTGAGACCTGAACCAGACCCCTGCAGGGACATTCAGGGTCCTCAGAGGATGAATCAGTTTGACCTGCTGACCTTTGACCCACAGCGCCACCTTCAGGTCGAGTTTCCACTTTGGCAAAATGTTTTATTTCCATAAAGTTTGGTTACTGATCTGAACAACGTGCAGCTGCAGCATTAATATCGGTGATGAAGTGACTGACGCTTAATGACCTTTTAATTAAGTCAGCCCGGTCGTCATGGTAACGCTCGCTGTTGTCGTGGTGACTGCAGATTAAAGAGTGATGGAGGAACGTGGATCAGAGCAGATTAAACCGACAGGAGGCTGAGGAATGAAACAGGAAGTACACATTCATATATACAGAACCTTTCAAAATAAAAGTTCAAAACGCTTCATAATAAAAGCAAATAAGCAAAAGAATAAACAGAAACAGGGAATAGAAGTGAGTCCTGTGTGTGTGTGCGTGTGTGCGTGTGTGCGTGCATGTGTGTGTGCGTGTGTGTGTGTGTGAGATAAAGGGTTAACGGTGACTCAGCAGTGTTGTACCGCACACAGCATCTGATTGGACAGACGGCTGCTGGCTGGTTGATAACAGCACACACACACACACACACACACACACACACACAGAGTTAATGAGGTCAAAGGTCAGCTCTCTGTGATGAACTTTCTGTTGTGTGTTTATAGTTCTCAACCTGTGGCTCGGGGACCCAACAGAGGGTCATGAGACGAGTGACGGAGAGCAGGAGAAACGTTTCTGCTCCACAAAATGATTATTATATTTATATTTTTATATTTATTGATATTGTTATGTTGACTTTATTATTCTATTTTTATTTGATTTTACTTTTGTTTTATTTACTTTGTTATTTCACGATCATGTAGTTTAAATGTGAATTATTATAACAAATCTTTAGACAACTAAAAACAAACATCAGAATCTGATTGGTCGTAAAAAATAAACACAGAGAGCAGTGAGTGTGTGTGTGTGTGTGTGTGTGTGTCTGTGTGTGTGTGTGTGTGTGATCATGTCAACAGATCAATGAATCCTTCACGCTGGACTCTGCGGTGTTTCATGTTTTCCATCAGTATCAGTTGATTGATTGGTGTATTCATTGATCATCTTTGACCTTCAGACTCATCGGCTGACGAAGGCGGAGCGTCAGAGGTTCATTGAGGAGGTGGAGATGCTGAAAGCTCTGCAGCATCCAAACATTGTCCGATTCTTTGACTCCTGGAAGTCGACGCTGAGGGGTCACAAATGCACCATCCTGGTGACGGAGCTCATGACGTCCGGAACCCTCAAGACGTGAGTCCACAATGAAAAACATGCAGAAACCGGCTCGACTGGACCACTACTAGATCTTCAGTCCTGGTTTAGGGTCCATCTTTTACATTTAGAGTTTTAAATGGAGTTTCAGGTTCTGGACGTATTTTCTGTCATTCAGTAACTTTTGAACCGCAGGTTTTAAACAGGAAACAGTTCAGTCACTTCGTACAAATCATTTCTGTTCGGAGAACTAAACATGATACCTGAAGAGTCACAGCAGCAACAGAGACCTTACAAAGTGAAGACTCAGCTTCCTGTCAGGTCTCTTCTTCTGCCAGTTTCTCATCCTGCAGCTGTTTCCTCAAGGATCCGTCGACGTTCTTCTCTCCTCTAGAGACCAAGTTACCAACAGAACAAGAGACGTTTTAGTTCTTGAATGTGCTGATTTTAGTCTCTGGAGCTCACCTGACTGACCAGGTGTGTGTCTCGTCTTTGAACCCCTTCAGGTACCTGCGCAGGTTCCGTCAGATGAAGCTGAAGCTGCTGCAGCGTTGGAGCTTCCAGATCCTGAAGGGACTGCAGTTCCTGCACTCACGCTGCCCCCCCATCCTGCACCGAGACCTCAAGTGTGACAACGTCTTCATCACTGGACCCACTGCCTCCGTCAAGATCGGAGACCTGGGCCTCGCCACGCTCAAGAAGGCCTCGTTTGCCAAGAGCGTCATCGGTAAGAACGCGGCGAGTACGGAGAGCCAGCAGGGTCAAACATGTTGCAGTTAAACCATCTGATCAGAATTTTAGTGAAACTATAAAGAGAAACTATAAATATCTTGTGAATGAATCCGAACACCAGTCAGCTGCTGTTGTTGACGACCTTCATGTTGCGACTGATGATGCGTTCAGGGACCCCGGAGTTCATGGCTCCAGAGATGTATGAGGAGAAGTACGATGAGGCCGTGGACGTGTACGCCTTCGGCATGTGCATCCTGGAGATGGCGACGTCCGAGTATCCTTACTCTGAGTGTCAGAACGCCGCCCAGATCTACCGCAAGGTCACCAATGTAAGGCTCCGCCCACCCGAGTGCCGTCTACTTCCTGTCTTTGGTCAGATGTTTGACTGTCTGTCCGTCTCTCAGGGAATCAAACCTGACAGTTTTTCCAAAGTAAACGTCCCCGAGCTGAAGGAGATCATCGAAGGCTGCATTCGAACCGACAGCAATGAGAGGTAACTCAACCAATCACAGAGCAGCATTTACACCTTTTCTTTAAGCTCTCTGTCACACCTGCAGTACACGCAGACTGACAGGGAGCTCACTGATTGGACAGCAGGTATTAGTATTATTATTATTATAATAAGCTCTCATGAACAGTTAATCAGCCTTATAATGTCCCTGAAACTAATTTTAAATTATAAATAAATTACAGTTTAATATACAGACGTGTAAATAAATAAATCGCAGCGAGCTGTAAACAGTTTATAGACGTGTCTACAAGTGTTTGCAGTACAGAAACCACCTCCTGTATGTATATATACTGTATTTACACACATATATATACTGTATTTACATATATATATACACACGTTTGATTATACTTGTTGTGTTTCACAGCAGTGAAATGAATATTAATGTTCATGCTAATAACTGTGCTGCATTATTATCCGACACTAACTGAAACATGACATCACCAAAGCTGTCCAATCAGTGACTTCATGTGACTGTGTGAACACCTGAACTGCAGGTGTGACAGGGACCAATCAGGGGGTCAGACAGTGAAGCAGCTCCACCTGCTGGACACACAGAGGAACAACATCAACTAAATCCATCTGTTTGATCGGTTTCCTCAACAGAAGCGATCGATCAGTTAACTATGTGCAGCACTTACTAGCTGTTAGCATTAGCAACATTAGCTCAGAGTAGGGAGCATCAGTGGAGATTTAATAGACTGATTTCAGTTTTTAGACTCAATATATTTAAATTTGATGAACAATAAACAAACGAACGAGTTCCTTCAGTCCTCTTCCTTTTCTTTCCCCATTCAAGCTTTAATTTTCTTTAGTTTTTCCTGATCTGACCCGAAGGTCTCAGGACAGACGCTGTCTCATGCTGAACAGATTGTAAATGAATATATATAAAATATATAAAAGTCTCTCAGTTGTTGTTGTACGAGATTAAACAGGATCGTCTGTCAGGACTGTGGCAGCATCTGGAATAAAGTGAAAACATTTTAGTTCCACATGAATATGAAGGTCATCAGTTTCTTGGTGTCTTCCTGCAGGTTCACGGTTCAGGACCTGCTGGATCACCGGTTCTTCCAGGAGCAGCTGGGGGTCCATGTGGATCTGGCCGAGGACGACGATGGCTCGAAGGCGGCGCTGAAGCTCTGGCTCAGGATGGACGACAACAAGAAGCTTCACGGGAAATACAAAGACAACAACGCCATCGAGTTCCTGTTCGAGCTGTACAAAGACGTCCCCGAGGAGGTGGCCCAGGAGATGGTACCTGCGCCGCCATGCTGATGACATCACGCTGATGACATCACCTGGCAGGTGAAGGTGGTCTCACCTGTCTCTCTCTCTGTCTGTCTCTCAGGTGGTGCTGGGGTTTGTGTGTGAGGCGGACTATAAGCTGGTTGCCAAGGCGATCAGACACCGAGTGACGGCCATAAAGCGTCAGCGGGAGAAACAGCGCCGCCTGCAGGAGGAAACTCTGAACCGCCAGAAGGAAGTTGTCATCGAGGAGGAGTCTGACCCCGCCCCCCAACCGCCTGAACCACCCAATCAGAAGCCTGCAGCTGCCGTGAGCGTGTCTGCTGCTGGGAAGGTGGCCAATCAGGTGTGTTTGAAGCTGTTTCCATGGAAACGGGGCAGGAAGGTAACACACAGCGCCTCCTGCTGGCAGAGTTTACAGTCAGACATGATTTTAATTAGAAGCAAATCTGCTGTTTGTTTGTTTGAAGCGTCGTTAATCTGAAACTGTCAGATTAAATAAAAATAACATTTATAAAGTTATAGATGTTAACATTAATAAACACATTACATCGTGTTTAAAGAGTTTATATTTTGCTAAATGATGACGTAAAGACGTGTTTAATCTTCTCCTGGTTCAATATCTTTAAACCATAATAAATAAAATTGGTGGCAGAATATGAGAATAAATTTGATCCAACAGAAACACATCGGATGACAGAACCAGTCTGCAGTAGCGCCCCCTACAGGCTGCAGGGCTCATTACAAACAACATCCGGATCATTTATTTGTTCATATTTTATGTTAATGACATTTAAACAACATATATTAACTTTTTCACTTAAAAATTCCACTTTAAGTTTGATTCTTTTTCAATAACTAGCTGGTTGAAAGTTTCCATGTCAGATTAAAACACGTTTCTATTTAAACTCCCAGCAGGACTCAGCTGCTGTTTCAGCCCCCGCCTGGATACAGGCCCCGCCCTCGGTAACGGTGACATCATCGAGCAGCAGCCCGGTGGATTCTGGGATCAGCGGCGTCTCCGGCCGGACGGCAGGAGACAGAGACGAGGAGGACGACAAGACCAGCAAACACACCTCATACTCCTCCTCTACATGTCAGGACATTATTTATATTATTAATACGTTATTTTATCTATTTGTTATATTATTGTTTATTTATATTATTTATGATTCATATTTATTATTATATTATAATAATATTTAAAATATATAATTTATTTTCACGTCTCTGTCTCCTCTGGTTGCCACGGCAGCGGACTGTGAGATGGACAGCTCTGTCAGCTCTTCTGGTGTCCTGGAGAAGGTTGAAGCCACTAACCCCGCCCCCATCACCTCAGTCCCCGCCCCCATCACCACTAACCCCGACCCCATCACCTATGTCCGTGCTCCTGTGGCTCAGGAAACCCCGCGACCCATGGCTCCTCCTCCTGTGCCCCGGGCTCCGTCCAAAGCTCCGCCCCTCCCCGTGCTGCGGTTCCCCAAGGTGAGCAGGGGGCGGGGCTAAAACGCTTGAACTCTTTCCAATCTCACGCCTCCTCCTCAGAGTCCTAATAATATATTAAACTACTTAATTTAACAGCTTATAGATTAGTTCAAATCAGCTCCACCTCGACCAACTTCAACAACAAAATGTTCATTACACATTAATGCATCAGTAATAACAATATATAATAGTAAAACACTTACAGGGGTCATTATTCAGCATTATGAGTACTTATTTACTTACATTACAATTCTCAGTGTTTTTTCTTATCTCTAGAAAGTATATGTGAGTATATAACTTGATTTAGTTATTAATAATTCTAATATAATCTGACTTTGTGAGGTTGCAGTTCAGGCTGCAGGTTCAGGTGTTCAACATGCAGCTGCTGTTGATGTTGCAGAGGTTCGTCTCTGTCTCCCTCTAGTGGAGACAAACAGTACTGACCGGACAGAGCTTTAGACCAATCAGCTCGCTGAGACCTTTCACTGACCTGTTGGAGGTGCTTTTCCCTGTGCATCATGGGAAAACAAACATGTCATCATCAGGAGACTCTCACAGTCAGTTCATCCTTAATCTTTCTGCCTGTGTCGTCTCCAGAGCATCGCTGTGTCCCACAATGCCGAGCGATCGCAACCTGGATCAGTCTGCGGCTTCTCCTCACCTGTTGACAGGTAACACACACACAAACACGCATTTATATTCTATACTCATGAGGGTGTTCAATATAACCTTAACCTAAAGTTTCATTTTTAATGAGCTAAATCCCCACTTTCTAAAAATGCCCTCACTGTAAAGGTCAGTCCTCACAAACACCAAGTCCTCACAAAGACTAAGTCCTCACAAAGACCAAGTCCTCACAAACACTAAGTCCTCACAAACACTAAATCCTCACAAACACTAAGTCCTCACAAAGACAGTACACAGACTCATTCAATAAACCACAAGAATCAGTTCTTGTATTGCTTCACATTTAAGTTTTTACCTTCTTCTTCTTCACTTCCTGGGTTTCTCTGTGTGTAGCTGCACCTCTGACGTGACCTCAGGTTTAAGTGACGGAAATGACGGCCAATCAGACAAGGGCAAGCAGGAAGTGACCAAACGGGCGGCTACGAAGCAGTTCAGGAGGAGAGCGAGGGCCCGTCTGAGAATCACAGGGGTGAAAACCTGAGTCACATAATAATCAGTCATAAACATATCAATAATATGTGTGTGTGTATATATACACTGTATATAACACACACACACACACACATATATATATATATATATATACACATACGTTATATATGCTGTATATAACACAGTGTGTGTGTGTGTGTGTGTGTGTGTGTGTGTGTTTGGTGCGTTCAGGTATCAGACATGGTGGACCAGGTGGTGGAGTGTCAGCTACAGACTCACAACAGTAAGATGGTGACGTTTAAGTTTGACCTGGACGGAGACAATCCAGAGGACATCGCCTCTGTGATGGTGAGCACCAACAGCCAATCAGAGCACGGCACTTGTTTGGTCCATGAGTTTTAGTTATGATTGAGGTCATCTCTTTCTCTACCTGACCTCAGGTAAGTAGTGGGGGTAGTAGCTAATTCATCAAGCATTTCGTCCAGTTGTTTCTGAGGAAGACATTTTGCATTCTGCTTCGTCAACTTTAATTCTAACAACATTTTGCTGCACAGGTGAGCTGCAAGTTTCCATTTCAGCATGAAAAAAGCTACGCTAACTGGGTGAAACTGTTTCATTACCGTAATATCAGTAAGGTCGAACTGCAGTAATTACGACTCCTATAGAAGGCAGCAATGTCTCAGTCCTGGTGGTGTCTGGCACACATGGACATCTGTCCTCAGACACAGAGGACAAACATGCAGAGAATCACAGTTCCCCTCGTTATTTTTCCCGGAAAACAGGAAACTTCTGTAGGGAAATACTGGGGTTTTGTTTCCCGACATTAAAGCCAAAACAGTTAACTTCTGTTTCTGTGACACTGGATCTCAAATTCATGACTTTTCCACCTTAGTTTTTCTTTAGTTTTCTTTTCTTTTTTCAGCCTTTTTTCACAATGCTTTAATATTTCTGTCATTTTAATGAACATTTTCAACATGTCTATATTAACAGGGAGGACTTCTGGATTTGGAAACTGGGCACTTTAAGAGGGTTAAACGGGAAATTAGACTTCACACGTAGACTTTGACTCTAGCTCGGGTTATTAGGAAATGTTTGTACAGTGTCTTTTGAAAAAGTAATCCAAATAATTATGTTGAAAGAACGCAGAATTGATTTACTTTTATTTAAAAAAAGTATATTCAACCTTTTTACCCTTTGATGGGTTGAGATGAAAATGTTGATTGTCGATTGCAATGTTTGACAGTGTATTTATGGTTATAGATATTATGCTTATACTTTTTGTATGAACTAAGGACAATGAGATTTTGTCAATAGTATTTTTGAAGAGAAAGAAGAGTAAAGTTTTGTATCGATGGTATCTATGGTGATATATCGATCACATGACAGATCATGTGTTGTATATAAGGACGGTGGAAACATCCTCAGACACCCTGATGGAGGCGAGACAGCCGAAACATTTGGTGGAAAGTTAATTAACATGTTTCTGTATTTCAAGCTGGGATGGTCAGTTTTAGCATTTTATATTTTTAAATGTTCTTTACATTGGATCCAGTTTCCAGCTCTAATGAATTTAGTTTAAATGATTGTGAGTTCAGATCCACAGAGACTTCATCCTGCCGTCAGAGCGAGAGGGATTCATCCTCCGCATGTATGACATCATCCAGAGGGTGGAGTCCATGATGCATCAACCGCAGCTGGCCGACACGGACAGGTTATCTCACCTGACTGCCTCCATGCTGCCTGAATCCACGGTGTGTGTGTGTGTGTGTGTGTGTGTGTGTGTGTGTGTGTGTGTGTGTGTGTGAAGGAGGATTTTATCATTGAGTCTTAAAACGTCACAAAACTGAAAAATGTCCAACCCAGTTTGTCCAAGGTGGCGTCTTCAAATGTCTTGTTTTGTCCAAAACCCCAAAATATTCAGTTCACTGTGATATAAAACAGAGAAAAACAGAAAAGCCTCATTATTGAGAAACTGACACCATAGAACAAAGAAATGTTTTTTAAAAGATTAAAGACTATTGTACTTGTTGTCAGTTTTTCTGGACAAATCATTTAATCTTGGCAGTGATATAGACTGAAGCGTCCTTCTGGTCTGACTGCTTTTATTGTTTGTCTTCAGCTGAACCTGCCAGCCCAGAGCCTCTCCAGGACTCTGTCCTCGTCTTCACTTCCTGGTAAGAAAACAAGGAAAACGACTTGGAGGGACATTTTCTGAACACAAAATAGTTTAGAAAAAGGTTAAGAAAATATAAAAGTAAAAGGTAGGTGATAGATATCAAAGGTCATTCCAAACAATTCAGCTGCAATTGAATATCGACTGAGTTCAGATTCAACAGGATTTATAACAGGACAGGATATTTTTACTTACTTACTTTACTAAGTTAAAAAAGTACCGAAAGTACTGAATCAGCAATTTCCCATCAACAAGAGTCAACAGAAAACTTTTTTGATTTTTCACCAAACTGCTGCTGATGGTGCTGTTTTCCTCAGTTCCTGGGTCAGTGTCATCTGCACGTTTTTATTTTCAGTAATGCTTCAGTAATAATTTCACCCGGGAGGAGTTTGGGGATAGTGTGCATTGGAAGTAACATTAGCTTAGCATTAATCGTACTGTCAGCACACACAGTGCCTTCTTAAATGAGTAGTGAGCTGTTGTGTCAGATGTTGTCATATTGCAAAGGTAAAGACTGCAGGACACAATGCAACGTGACGTTTCTCTCAGTGAGGGGATGTTGTGATGGAGGAAGCAGGAAGCATTTGAAAAGATTATTTTTTAACAGCTGGATTGAGTTTCTCCGGAGTTCACACTGAATTTGGGTCACATTGGGTTTTATGTTTTGATGAAGCTGAATCTGTTGTGTCAGTTTTCAGATACATGTCATTTAATCTTTGACTGACTGATAAATTCATGTGTCTTCTCATCAGACATCGCAGATGCTGACCCCTCCCCTTTAAAGGGCGTAGACTTCTACATCGACTCTGAGGCCACGCCCTCCGTCAGACCACTGAGGTCACAGTCCTTCCACACCTCATCAGGTACATGAACACCTTATCTATTCATTCATGTACAACAGATACACAGTTTCTTAGAAATTAAAGGAGGAGTCCAACGTTTAGATGAATTGTTCTCTGTCTTTGATAAATTGTGGAGTCCCTCAGGGAGGCGTCCTGGGGCCTCTGTTGTTTCTATTAAACCTTATTTAAATTTAAAGGAACATTTATGTATAATGTCTTGCTGTCTGTTTTCTCCAGATGTTAGTGTGTCCAGTACAGAGGTATATATTTAGCCTAGCTTAGCACAAAAATTAAAAGAAAGGAAAAACAGCTAGCCCATGGATTCTTTTCTTACTTTTGCTACTATCATTATACAACGTAAACAAATGTTACTGTAAAATCATATAAAAATAAGAAGAATTCACACAATTAGCACAAAAAGTACAGTAAAACTATATTTCAAAAGTGATCAGCTGAATGAAACCTACAGCTGAATATTTGGAAGACTAATAAAGCCTTAACTTCACAACTCGAATGCACATTCTGTCCTCTTGTGGTTTCGAAAACCTAAAAAGCTCAAACGTTTGATACATAAAACCCTCACCTGTTTCGTACCAAGCAAACTTCTCAGCACAACTTTGGATTTGTTGGATGGTGGATTTTTCTCTCTTTTGATGGAGCTATGCTAACAGTTTCCCCTTGCTTACAGTCTTTATGCTAAGCTAGGCTAAACATGTCCTTGACCTCTCTCTGTATTGGACACACAGAGATCAAACAAAGGCTAAAAGAGCAAAGTGTCGTGTCGGTATAAAAAGGAGTCATCAACATACATAGATATTTTTCATCCTGATCAATAATTAAACCTTTATTGATGTTAATGTTTATGATTAATTACTAACAGACATAAATCAGACGACAGCCCTGTTTGATATCTTCAGATTGATTCCTATTATTGATGATGCCCCCCCCCTCTCTCCAGCTTCCTCCCATCAGCCCTACCCCCTCCAGTACCCCCCTCCTCCTCAGTATCTCCTCCCCCCTAACCCCTATGCCCCCTACACCACCCCCTTCCCCACCCACAACTCCT
>LKNJ01006312.1:0-18004 GCA_002120245.1 Maccullochella peelii | reverse complement strand
TCTGTTAGCTCTGTGTGGAACGGTGTTCCCTCTGTTAGCTCTGTGTGGAACGGTGTTCCCTCTGTTAGCTCTGTGTTTGGTCTCCACCAGCTGCTGAGGGAAACATCTGGCAGCTGGATGCTCCCCTGTGTTCCCCAGCTGCTCTCTGATTTCATGAATCAACAAGAAGAAACATTTTCATCAGATCGCTTCTCTTCTCTCTCCTTATTACTCCACTTTACTCTGTCCTTGTCTCCTTCTCTACTTCCTTCCTTCCTTCCTTCCTTCCTCTCTCCTCATGCAGCAAATCATGCGAACAGCCAACAAGTACGACCTGGGTTTGGACCTGCGCACGGCGGCGTACGTCAACGCCATTGAGAAGGTGTTCCAGGTTTACAACGAGGCCGGCCTCATCTTCACATAGAGTCACCACCATCCGCCTGTCTGTTACCTGTCTGTTACCTGTCTGTCTGTTACCTGTCTGCAGGATCTCAACACGTGTGAATGAGAAGTCTGGACCTGTCTCTCTCTCTCTGTCTGTGTTTCTGTGTTCATTCCTTCTCTTCATCACATCGGTTTACCTTCTTCTTCTTCTTCTTCTCATGGTCCTCAGCTTTAGTGCGGCTGACGCTCGTCATATCAACCCAAATATATATATATATATATATATAAATATAAATGTGCAGAGATGATAGAAATATATAGACAAGAAGCCTTAATGCCACACAGAAACTTTGTCACCATTTGCCTCCAACACACCATGTGGCGAAAACTATGTGGACACCCTGAAACGATCAGCCCATTAATTGATTAGTGATTAAACTATTAACAGGATAAGGAACATTATAATCTCCTTTTCCACTGATCTTGTGAATTACTGGATACTTTCAGGCGTTTCAGGTCTTTTCAAAAACAAGAAAAACATTTTTTAAGAAAATTCGCTGCTTCCAGCTTGTGAATGTGAATATTTCCTAATTGTCTTCGTCCCTTTGACACTAAACTGAATCTCTTTTGTTCTGGACTGTTGCTCCGACAGAACATGACGTCGCCTCGGGACTCTGCGAGAGTATAATTGGCATTTTTCCCAACGGCTGCTACTACTCATTGTCATTATCGATGAATCTGCAGATTATTATAAATATCAATCATGTCAGAAAACGGGTCCGAGGTGACGTCGTCTCGTCCCAAAGAGACTCAGTTTATTATCATGAAAAACTGGAAACATTCACATGAGTTTTCCATCATTTCTCTGTCATCTACTCAGCCAGCAGTTCCCAGCATTTGCGTTTCTTCTCCTTGTTTGGTTTTAATCATTTCTGCAAATGATCAGTTATTGATTGACAGTAAAACGGAGAAAAGCTGCAGCTCTTCACACCGAGAAGCTGGAAGCAGAGAATGAAGAAGAGTGGAGGCTGTTAGAGCTGCATGTTATCGGGTGTCCACATACTTTTGGCCTCATCGTGTCCACTGTATCTACATGTTTGTCTCCACGTGTACAGATTTATCTTCTCTTTATATATAATGCAGTGCACTTGTGCCTCAGGACTTGGGCTTTAATATTTACTGCCTCTCTTTATTAAAGGGTCATTCTGGTGGTTTTGTGTTTGATTTTATTTCCTTTCCTTCAGGCAGCCGCTGGTTTCGCTTCATTTCTATAAAAATCCACTTTGCAAAGGCTTGAAAGTTGCTGCAGACCATCACAGTCAGTGTTTAGTTTTGGTTAAATATATTTCTTATAACTGCAACAGAAACATCTTTGAATGGGAATCAGCGGCTGCCTGCTCGAAAATAATCAAAACATGGAAAAGCTCTGGAATGATCCGTTAGCTATTAGCTTCTCCTGCTAGCTCCTTGTTTAGCTTGTAAAGTTGACTTTAAACCAAACTCCCCCTGAAGGTTTGCTAATGCTAATGCTAATCTGTGCGATTAAACTAAGCAATATTGTGCCCTGCCGCAGGACTGTAGGCTCATTACACACCTGAACACGGAGTCTTCAAACTAAAGTACAAACTGTTTGCGCTGATTAGCAGAGCAGGACTTTCTCTATGTAACTATGCAAACAGAGAGCTGAGTTTACAGGCTGCTAACTCGTGTCCCGGCCCCTGGCTGAGTCCTGCAGGGGCCACAGGCTGCTAACTCGTGTCCCGGCCCCTGGCTGAGTCCTGCAGGGGCCACAGGCTGCTCAGGCTGGTCAACAGACGCACAAATCAAAGCTTAAGTTAGCTTCTAAGTGCAGCTCACAGGGGAGCCGTTGGATTGGTGTTTGTGGACGACCATCACCTGAAACCGGATTAAAGACTAAAGCTTCGTCTCTCAGGGTGTGTGTGTGCGTGCGTGTGCGTGTGCGAGTGTGTGCGTGTGCGTGTGCGTGTGTGTGTGTCCGTGTGTGTCCGTGTGTGTGTGTGTGTGTGTCCAGCCCTGATTTAAACTGCTCTGGGAGTCTGTGTGAGGGACTTTTTTGTTAAAACGAAATGTTACAGCAAAATAAAGAACAAAAAAAGTCACGCGTTCAAGTGTTTTTATATATTTTTTTTGTTTTATTTGATTAAAGCTTGATTCAGTTTTCAGGTCTAAACTCTTTATGTCACAGTTAGTTTTATCTCATTAAGATTCAGTTTATTTAATTTTTTCGTTTGTAGCTCGTGATTTTAAATTAGTGGTGAATATTTTGTCATTATTTAGAAAAAATAAGTTTAAATTGTGATTCAAGTGAAAGCAATGAGGTACTATGACAGAATTATGATAGAGTAAAAACTTGTCTCATAATGTTGACTAACTGTGTATTTCTATTTTTGTACATTTCTTAGACTTTTCTTGGCCACACTGAGCTTCCATACAGGTCTGCTTTCTATTAACGGTTTTTCACTGACAACTCAAACTTATAAAAGAAGTAAAACTGAGGTTTTATAAGTACAGCCTCAGATATTTCAGTTATTTTGTGGGTATTTATTATAATTATTTGACAATTAACAGCTTCTTAATATTAATAGATTCTGTCCTGTTAATAATAATTTAATCCGTTAAACTGATGCTGATAATCTTCTAATTTTATTTCAGTCGTAATAAAATATAAAGAATAATTTAGTCTTGTGTGTTTTTATCTATATTTTGTATTTTGTCTGTTTTTGTCTCGGGTGGGCGGGGCTCTCCTCCTGCTTCCACCAATCAGCGGGCTGTATTTGCCACGTGGCGCCGGAATTCCCCTCCAGCTCCGGGGCTTTCCACTCTTGACTGACAGGCAGCGGGTTACCGGGGCAACGCAGCAGAGAGCGGGGATGACTTCCGGTTAAGAGAGTTGGCCTTCAAGTTAAAAGCGCTTATTTACGGAACTAGTGTGCAGCGAACAGAGCAGTTCAATGACTTTAAAATAAAACACTTTGGTGACGTAACCGCTGAAAACAGCAAATAAAACTTTATTTATTTTGAGTCAAATTAGTTTAAAGGCTGAAAGCAACAATATTTACAATTATATACTGAACATGTTCATTTATTGTGTGATTGGACGGTTAGATACACAATCATTAAAAACAAAAAGCACAAATCAAATCGAACAAATGAAAATGTAATAATATGAATAATCAAAGAAAAGACAGAATAATAATGATTCTTTGTAATGAGTCCAAAGCCAATAACAGAGCAGGACACCTAAAATACCTGAAGATTGAATTAAGATTTAATATAAATACGTCCATGTGTGTTTCTTCAGTTTGGACATTTAAACTGAATACGAGTTCATTTAAAACAAGACATTTATACAAAATATAACTTTTAATTCACATCAGATTACTGACCTCATTTAAGCAACTTCTCTCGTGACAAAAGCGACAGAACTGCAAACGCAAGAAAGAAAAACACGACAAAAATTACAAATATCAGACTACAACTAATGAAGAGCAGAAAGGAATGTCGTCCCCCTCCAACTAGTTTTATTTTGAAAATCACAAACCGGAAGTTGGTTGAGGGTTAATGCTGTAGGAAGTTTTGTGCTTTTCGGGAAACAGACAGACAGAGAGACAGACAGAGGAGCCGCAGACAGGTAAAACTCACCTTAATCTCTTTATTTTAACACAAAGTTAAGAGAAAGTGCTGCTGATCAATAACTGATCAATAACACGGAGCCGAACCTGCTTCAGCTTTTCAGGTTAACGTCAAACTAAAACCTAAAGTGACTTTTAGACGAAAAACGGACCAAAGAACAGAATAAATGTCGCTTCTGCTGCTCACTTTTCTTTTTCTGTCGCGATTTATGAGTCAAACAAGTTAATTTAAGGTTTATTTTTAGACGTTTGTCCTTTAAATTTACTGTAAAATCAAACTTAAAGCGTTAAACTCACCGAGTTTATAGAAACGACATTTAGATGCTTTTATTAGAGTTTGTTCTGAATATATGTGACTTGTTTTTAAAGTTGAGGTTCTGCAGAAGAACACGGTGTTTCTGCTGCTCAGTGATCAGATTGTGTAACTGAGAGGAAACTTTATTTACTCCTTTTGTTTTATTGATCCTGGTTAGAGTTCAAATCTTTATTCTTTCTGCAGTTATTTGTGTTGTTTTCTGTCTTAATTCCTCCAGACGTGGTTTAACTAATCCAGGTTTCTGCGTTGTTATCAGGCTCAAATGATCCTGTGTGTGTTCAGCTTTTTACATGATTGATTGGCTGATCAAGTGATCGATTTTTACCTGGCTCATGTGAATGTAAAATAGTTTGAAATCTCTCGTAAAGCAGGTTAAATATTAAATCAAAGGACCAGTTTTCAGCAATAATCAACCTGATTTTGAAGAATTTACACACTTGAAAACAGCAGTTAGTCGAAAGAATCCCAACTCAAGGTCCACTTACTGACTTTTTCTGGAGCTTTGGTTCTCTCACCGGCTTTATGTGGAGCTTTCAGCCGCAGATTCAGCTGGATCTGTTTACATGCGAGCTCAGTGGCTGTTATAAATACCCCTTGATGACTGAACTCCATGCACTGATGGAGACCATGAGATGTGGTTGAAAGCTTCAGAAAAAGCTAGTAAGTGGACCTTTAGCTGGGCTTGATTGAGCACAAATCAAAAGAGATTTGTCCTCTGAGGAGCAGGAGTGTGATGGATTTGTTTCTCTTTGGATGGAGCTATGCTAACAGTTTCCCCCTGCTCCCAGTCTTTGTGCTAAGCTAGGCTAACAGTTTCCCCCTGCTCCCAGTCTTTGTGCTAAGCTAGGCTAACCACAGAGATGGAACTGACTCACGTGACTCTTGAGGGAGGAAAATAATGTTGGGCTGTTCCTTTAAGAGAAACAGCAGTTTGTTGTTTGTTCAGTTGGAAATCGAGGATTGTCCCCAAACAATCACCGAGGAGGAGGAGGAGTGGAAATTCCCACTGGTGTATTTAGATATGACTCCATCACACACTCACTCTGAGCTGAGAGTGGTGATTAACCCCTGATTGCGTGTCTGCAGGAAAATCCCAGAAGGAGGAAGAACAGATCAGCCTCCTGCAGGGAGCTGAGCCTTCATCATCATCATCATCACCATCATGGCCGGAGCTCTGAGGTACGTTTTGTTGACGTCTTGTTTTGGAGTTGTAGGCGTCCGGGTTACATCTAGCTGTTATTTCCGAAGCGTTTCAGTGAGTTTATTTAAAGAGATCGTTCTGACGGAAACATGGAGACTGAGCAGGAGATCTGATCCGGATCGGTTTTTCCTGCTGTGGTCCTCTTTAGTTCCAGTGAAGGAAAATCTTAATGCTGCAGCGTGCACTGGTGATTTAGTGTTTGACTGGAGGCTGTCAGAGCAGCACAGCGTTGGGTGTCCACATACTTTTGGCCGTGTAGTGAAACCCGTAAAGCTGGTAAAGCTGGTTTGCCGGGGGGGGGGGGTGTCCTGATCACAGCGTTTTTATCCTGATACGTCAGATTTTCCTCACCTGCATCAACAACTGTGCAGTTATAGTTCACCTTCAAAGAGTCCCAGAAAAGGGGGAGGGTCTCTTACAGGCCTGTGCCCCAGATCTGGATCCAGATCAGCTGAAAGTGTGTGTTGCGTTACCAACATCTCACCGAGTCGGGTTTCATTTGTGACGTCGCTGCTCGTGTTCATGAAAAGGATTCAAAACAGAGAAACCAGACTGTGAACCTGGAGGGTTTCTGTAGTCGGAGGTCCCGGGACCTGCAGGGTCCTTCAGAGGAGTTCAGATGAAACTTTCATGTTTTATTGATTTCATTCGATAAAGTGTGTCCCAGATATCGTGCACATGCAGCTGGAAACATTCATGAATCAGCTGCTGGCTCTGCAGACTGGTGGTTATAACGTGGAACCAGCTTGTTGCACGTCGTACCCGTCTCTCTCTCTCTCTCTCTCTCTCTCCGCACTTCCTGTCTGTCTCCTCTGTAAGATGTCTGCTCCTTATGACTTCACATCTTGTCTCATGATCATCGTGTTCAGAGGTTTTCATGTGTTTACAGTGGGAACAGGAGCTTTTTGCTGATTATACTTTTCCTTAAGTAACATTTTAATGCAGAACTTTTACTTGTAACAGAGTTTTCTTCAGTATTGTTCAGTAAATACGTCTCCACGGCTGTAAAGTACCACTGACGTGAACACGACGTGGTGAAAACCAGTTAAAGAAGCCTCCATCTCTGCTGATTTGATGGATTTGGTCACTTTCACTCAGATGTTCTGGGGGAGTTTGAGGACATTCAGATGAAGAAACGTGTCATCAGTCAGAGGACAGGTTTGCCGGCATGTTTCAGGGAAACAGAAAAGTAAAATCACCTCAGTGGATTCCTGCTGAGGTCAGAGGTCACACAGAAATACCCCGAACCCCAAACTTCCCCCTCGGGTTTTCTCTCCTCTGATTCGCCTCGCTCTTACTGTACCTGCTGTGGGTTTATGTTAATGAAGGCCTTCTCTGCCGCGATCCGATTGGCTGCTGTCATCGGGGGGGGGCTGTCCCCTCCGCTGGGGGACTCGGTTGAAGTCGGGAGAACGAGACGATTCAGATCAGATTTGAGTCAGATTCTGCAGTGAGGCGGGTTTTTCTGACGCTGTAGAGCTGAGGAGAGACAGGAAGTCAGAGTGACGGACCAAGAACCACCAAAAACCACCAAAAAGACGAGCAAAGAGGAAGTAAAGACATGAATGACATGAAACATCAGGTCTGTGTCTGTCTTCATTACGAGTTTTATTTAACAGTATTTCTTTGATTTTTTTTCATTAATTTGTCATTTAGTCTCTAAAGTGTCAGAAAGAACACAGATTTACACACAAGATCAGCCGACTGACTTCTGTCTCAGCAGCGTGTTTGTGTTCAGGAGGCCGCTGTGGCGTTAGCATGCGCTCATCAAGTCATTTGGAGAAAGTTGATATGCATGCTAACATGCCCACAGTAACAATGCTAACTGATTGCTGATGATTAGCAGGTATGATGTTTACAATGTTCACCGTCTTAGTTTAGCATGTTAGCATGCTAACATTAGCTAGTTAGCAGTAAACACAGAGTGCAGCTGAGGCTGATGGGAACGTCTGTAGTTCTGCAGGTTTTTGGTCAGAAACCAAAGTGTTGGACATGTTAAATATTGAAAGAAATGTCAAAGTTTTCTGTATAAAAACCGAACATAAAACCAGAATAGATAGAACATGTTGAACAGGGAGTTTTAGAGGAGCTGGGAGGTGGATTTTGTTACCTTTGGACAGAGCCAGGCTAGCTGTTTCCCCCGTTTCCAGTCTTTATGCTAAGCTAAGCTAACCAGCTGTAGCTTACAATCAAACATGAGAGTGGAATTAATCAGAACATCTGACTCAGCAAGAAAACAAATAAGTGTACTTCCCAAAATATGAAATGATTAAGAAAGTTTTCTGGACTTTAGTTTTGTTGTCTTTGTGGGGGTGGGTGAGGGGGTGCGGGGGTGGGGGTGGGGGTGGAGGGGCAGAACATGTTTCCCGAAGCATTGAAGGACTTCCTGTCAGCAGAGGACAAATACTTACTGTCTTTGTTTGTCTCTGGTCGGGTCTTTAAAGAACAGCATCGTGGTTCGCTGCACAGAAACCTGTTTCTCTTCACAGCAGCAGAGTGACATTACAGCAGCCCCGCCCCCCCTCGGGGCTGATCTGGAATTCTGGGGGTTTTCCTCCGCTCGGCCACTTCCAGGAAGTGACTGAAAACAGGCCGAGGGGAGGGGAGGGGGTAAACAGCACAGAGAGAGAGAGAGAGACAGAGAGGGAGAGAGAGACAGACAGAGAGGGAGGGAGGTGTTACTGCGTCTGAGCCTCTCGTGAAAGTGAAACTGGTGCAGGTTTAATTCGTTCAGTTTCTTTATTTGTTGTTTCCTGCTCGTTCGTCGAGACGTTTTCTCCTCAGCAGTGGCAGACGAGGGGAGACTCGGGTCTGAACCGGGTTCCTGTCTCTGGACTCTAACTGGTGTTTTGTGTGTTGCAGGATGACCGAAGCTCAGTTCAGCGTCTACGACAGTGACGTGAGTGCTTCTCTGTTAACACCTCAGTAATCTGTGACTTCTTCAGCTAATTGATTAGTTTATTGATTGCAGTGTTTCCTGTTTGTGGGCTCAAAAAGGTTTCCTGCGACTGAGAATCATTTCTACAGCAAGATGGATAAAATGGATAATGTACTGATTGGAGGAATGCACGTGGAAGTTGTGTTAATGGTTAATCATAGAGCCACACAGAGAACAAAGAAATTCTAACGACATTTAAATGTCAGAAAAGGGTGAAGAAGGTTTTGAACTCAAGAAGTGATGTTCAGAAATAATTTTTATGTAGTATTTTATATGGTTTTATCGGTAAAGACGAAATTCAAATCTGTGAACGTGTCGAAGAGATTTGGCTCCTTTTGTAAAGAGTTCGTAGCCGTTTTAAGCTTCTTTTAGTGTCGTTCTGTCTGCAACCTTTCATGCTGTCGTCTCTGCCAGCTCTCCGCTGCAGAAGAGGGCCGTAAACTTAGTGGCACTTGCTTGTTAAATAACGGTTAAATCGAATAAAAAAGTCAAAGCCTGTGGTTGTAGATCGCCCTAATCTCAAAACGTGTAAATTAAAAGGCTCAGGTGTTATTTTACTCTCATATCTCCCAAAGAATACGTGAGCTAAAGCAACACGTCACATAGTGAGCTCGTCTGGGTTTTAATCATCTTTTACTCTAAATGATGCTTTAAGAAAAATGTTTAACTTCTGCAGAAGTCGGTATTTTAATGATGCAGAGTAAAACTGATTTGCATGTTTAGCTTCAAAGTGAGATGCAGCGTGGGATCTTTGAGCTTTAAGCTGTTTCCTGCTCTCAATCTGAACTCTTCCTGTAACTTCACTGCTGACCTCTGTGCACAACCTGAGTTTGTTCCACAAGTTCACAAAGGCTGATCTCCACCCGCAGGCTTTGAAATGTTAATTTGTATTTTATTTACCGGGTGCGAGACTGGAAACCTCTTCTCCAGCAGGGAGAGCCGGCAAACAAGAAGGCTAACATGAGCTAACAGAGGCGACTGCATCAGCAGCAACTGAACATCTTAACGTATCAGATTCCTTAAAACTGTATTTAAAATAATTGTTTATAAGTTCACAAGCTCTAAATCTTATTGTCCATTATTTGAGCCCATATTGGTTTAATTTTCCTTCCACAGTCATCTAGAAAGACGTAGAACAAAGTTAACATGCGACTTATTTTCATTTTCAGTTCCAGTTTGATTAAGTGCTTCCTGTCGTCTCTGAAATGTTAAAAATACTGAAGTTTTGCCTTTAAGTTAATGTAATTTGACAAGAGGTTCAGCAGCAAACCTCTCCATCTGATCTGAACCAGATCATGTTTGGGGGTTTTTTTTTACAGAAGAAATGATTCATATAATCAACTAAGTGATCAATCAGGTAATCATTTTGATACCTGATACCAGAGATGCGTCCTGTTCTAGTGATAACAGATGATTAATAACTCATTCACTACAAGACAACCATGGAGCCCCCGAAGTCTCAAATGATGACGTTTGTGTGCGTAAAGGTCTTTCGGGGGCTCAGTGGAAACCACAGATAGATTTTGATTGATTGATTGTGTTTACAAACTTGAAAAATGTTCTGTTACAGTTTTAGATGCTGAAAAAATGTTTTCTTGTTCTTCAGCTACAGATGAATTTGATGCCGTACGACTACATTCCTCCTGTGGACATAAAGACTGAACCATACATACCTGAGACAGGTACGCAGACGGGTGTTGAGTGACAGGTGCAATTCCAAAATATTGTCCATAGAGTCTGTGATTCAGTTCTCAAACCATAATCCTATTTAAATCAAATGATCTAGGTTGATCTAAATGTTAAAATACCCAATATTTGATTAATTGTCACACAATGAATTTTTTTTTTCAAACGGTATTCTTTAATATTTGTTTAATCGACCAAATTTCAAGTCGGCTCCATTTTTTGTGCCACAGTTTTTAAAGCTTTCACTGAAGTTTGTACCTCATGTTTATCATTGTTTCCTGAATAATTTACTTTATTCATTTATTAATTATCCACAACAATTACTCATAAAATACCAGAAGAATTGTACCATTTAGGTTTGTGTAGAACCTTTTTCTTATACCTGAAAACAAACGGTGAGACATTGTTGAACCTCCAGTGAGTCCCTAAAAGCCGAGAGACCTACTAGTTGTGAAACCTTTTTAGGGAAGTAGTTCAAGTATTTAGTAATCTGTCACCACGCCTTCTACAACCTCCTGTTTGCACCTGGAAACACGAGTGTACCCTGTGCAAGTGCTGGACAGGAACTCTGGTACATTGATGTAAACTTTGTAGAACCTTGTTTGTACCTGATAAATGTCTGGAACTTCCCATCAGTATGTGGAACCTTTTGTAGAACCTCTTGTACCTACCTGGAAACAAGTACGGACACGTTTTAAAACCTCCTAGACCCTAAAAATAGTCTGCAAGTACTTATGAACCTATTCATACTTAGTCTAAAAGAGGTTGTCACTTTCTAGAACCTCTTTAAGAGGTCTCAAACCTTTGTCCAGTCCTCAAGCCTTTCTAGTACCTTATCTTGATAGTTGGGGATGGTGCAGTTCATGGTCAGTGTCTTAACCCCCAAGCCACGGGGGCACCCTGATACCTGGAACCATGATGTAATGTCTTATTCATACCTGGAAACGAGGACTGAGACATTTCAGACCCTTTTACCAGAATCACTGAAATCAGACCTACGAACAGTAGCCATCAGTACCGTGGAGGCCAGAGCTGCACTCTCCAGAGCTCACTGATGGGGAAAACACCTTAATCTACCTTTTTACTGGGTGTAGTGGTGAAATCCAGAAACCTGCAGTTGTCGAGACCACTGAAGTTTAGGCAGCTAGAGTAACAGTTTATCTTTGTGTCATTAACTAAACTTTTGTTTGTGTTTCAGTTCATGGTCCTTACATTCAAATCATCGAGGAGCCCAAACAGGTGAGGCTAACATTTTACTTCCTGTCTGTAGTAATTGTACAAACTTACAAGTTCACATTTACGTTGCTGGTGTTTAGTTTCTACCCTTACTGCACAAAGTGACTTTAACAGTAGATAGGATGTGACAGAGTTAATATTCACGTGAAGTTAAAGGGTAGAAAATTTAAAATTAATTTGTATGTTAAAATATAAAAACCTTTCTGGACTTAAAGTATGTGGTGCGTTGATAAAGGCGTCCCACAAGGATCAACATTAGGCCCCCTGCTATTTACTCTATACATTAACAATATTAATTCACTGAGCATTGCAACGTCCACTTTTATGCTGACGACGCCATCTTGTTTGCTACTGGCCCCTCTGCACAGCGGGCCTTCCCCAGGTTACAGTCTGAGGGCCTCCAGACCCCTTTTTATTGATTGAAAACATCCTAAAGGGCACAAAGCTGTGATGTTTTTCTTTGCTGATCAGCAGATGGTTTGATGGTAGTTTAGCTGCTGATGTGTCGTGGTCACTAGAGTTTGATTGACAGCTTTCACACGAGCCCAAACAAACCAAACCGAATATATATAAACTATATTATATATATTGTTATATATAAACCATCTTGTGTTCCAGTGATCTTACAGCAAACCAGGTTACAGATCCCCCCGTTATTACTTTACAGCTTGTTCTAAACTTAGAGGGGAACTCGGCGTGTTTCCAGGTGTTGGGGAGCTCTGTTGCATGTGTTTAATAGTGGCATGAAGCCTTTAGTGTCTCAGAGGGAGCTGTGTGACGCCTGATAAATGTCCTCGAGTGATGTCACTTGAGTCAGCCTGGGTTGGGGCTGAAGGTGAAAACAGTGTGTTGGTGTGGAGTTAGAAAGAAGTGACCTTTGACCTCTGCAGCCCGCTGCTCAGCTCTGCTGCAGGCTACGTTAGCCGCTGCTAGCTAGCATAGCACACCACAATCTCAGAGCCAACTGTCTGTGGTGGAGTTGTATTGTGGGTAATGTAGGCACGATATTTCTGGTTCTGCTGCATCGATTTTGTCCATCATGACTGTGACGGTGTTACAGGAGTGCAGTGTGAAACTGGAATATTCTTTAAAAAGAAGTAGAAGCTTTTAAGTTCTTACTCCGATCTGTGCTCTGGATGGGAATCTAATAGATACAGCACAGCATCGTAAATACAGCAGTTTGGTTAGATATCAGATTAATTTATTTAATTAAACTTGTTTAAAAAGTAAAGTTGTGCTTTATCTTAAAAAAATTAAGCGATTAGACCTTTCTCTTTTTAATACAGGCTCGTTATGATCCGTGTTCAAACCAAACAGAATAAACTGAAGATGGAGGACGGCAGTTTTAAGATGAGACGAGATAAAACTTTATTGATCACACGTTACAGCAGGATAGAGACAGACTGAGAGGGAAGAAGAGAAAATAAAATGAGATTAAACAAATTAAAGAGGTGACATTTTAAAAAAGCTTTATACTCTATACAGCACGTTACAAAACCTTCGACTATATAAACAAATTGTGCAAATATTTATACGCAGAAGAGGTGAAGTAAAAGGTGTACAAGTATATAGGTCTAGGTATAACCAATAAGTACAATATACATGTAGAAATGTAATGTTATGTATCATGTATGTGCAGTAAATGTAATATACACAAACTACACTGTTATGATGCAAAACAATGAAAAGTGAATACTATGATAAAGTATATAACAATATAAAAGCATAATAATAACAATATGTAGTAATTTAGTATTATATAGTGATATAAGTAGTGTAAAAGTAAGTATATAAATAAATATAGTGCAACATTAAGCCAAATACTATAATAATAATAATAAGAAGAACAAAAGGCCTGTTTCTCTCACACACACACACACACACACACACACACACAGAGCGGTGGTTCCCCTCCTCAGGTGGGTCCACAGTTCGCTGTAACAGCCACTTCCTTTAATCCAGGGTTTTCCCAACAGTCATATAACAACATGGGACTGGGGGGGGGGGGGGTTTCTGCAGCTAAAGGTCATGTGACTCCAGAGACACTGAGTCTTCTGACTGTCTCTATGCAAATCAGTCAGTTCTGGTATGAAGACAAAAGAAGAACCAGGTTTACGCAATCAGTGGATTTACAAACCTGAGCTAAACTGACTCCAACTTCCTGTCAGCAGAGGTTAAAGGTCACACGCAATCGAACATAAAACATTTATAAAAGAACTGCAGTCACAAGAAGAGTGCTTTACACGGTTAAACACTTTAAAATAATACAGAAATACATTTAAAACTATAATAATAATCTGGGATATTAAATCTTGTTTGTAGTAAACAGAGAGCATCATGGGAAACGGAGTCTACAGTGCAGAAAAAGAAAAGTGATGAAATATGATGAAGCCGGAGGTGTTTGTCCAGATTCACTGTCAGCGCTCTGATTGGTGGACGTGTTTGTGTGTTTTCAGAGGGGCTTTCGTTTCCGTTATGAGTGTGAGGGTCCGTCCCACGGCGGGCTCCCGGGGGCCTCCAGCGAGAAGAACCGGAGAACCTACCCGACCGTGAAGGTGGGTAACATCAACAACAAACCCCACACATTTCATACTGTAGATTATATTCATACATATTGATTTTTGATTATTTTAACCCTCACATGACCAACTCTAATCTAAACTGTCTGATGAGGTGAATATACACACACACACACACACACACACACACACACACACACACACACACTCAGAACATGTTCCACAACAAAACGTCCATGAAAATAAATCCAGCCGTGAGAAGATGCTAGCTAGATGGAGGTTTATGGGATGGCGAGGAGAAATGGTTAAAGCTGAACTAATCAGTTGAACATTGGATCAAAATGACTGTGCGATGTGTTGAATTGGTGTCGCTCGTAGTTTTGAACCATCTCTGCAGCTCTGCGCAGCTTTTTAGCCTCTTTTAGCTCCTAGTTTTTGGTTTTGTGGCACACCTGTCTGGTTCAGTCTCAGGGTTTTCAGAATAAAAGCTGTAAAATGCCACTGGGCACTTCCTGCTCAGCAGCAAACAAGTCACCACACCTCTGACAGGCTGATCAGGTGACACAAACACCGCTCCACATGAAGGACCACGATGCTCTGTGACACGTTTGATCACATGTTATTAAGTATGTTGTGTTTACAGCTTGTTTAGCTCTGTCAGATTCTAGCTATTTATTGTTAAACTGCTTTATATTAAACATGTTTCCTGTCTGTCTCAGATCTATAACTACGTGGGCCACGCCCGGGTAGAGGTCCAGCTGGTGAGCCACTCCGACCCTCCTCGCGTCCACGCTCACAGCCTGGTGGGACGCCACTGCACCGAGAACGGCACCTGCATTCTCGACATCGGCCCCAACGACCTCACCGCCTCGTCAGTATCCAATCATGTCGCTCGCTGCATCCGCGCCACCACACGACATCATCATAGCAACACAAACAGTAATGAGGAGGCAGGGAGGAAAGTTTTCAAAACTCCAAAGAGGAAGTCCGAATTTTCAGGAAACACTTTTAATAACAACACTGGAACATTTTAGCAAAACACAAGTGAAAGAATAAATAAGTAAATGAATTCTTAAAGATTCTGGAATAAAAAGGTTATTACACTCATTCCAACCTTCAAGGGGGAATTTATTAAAGAGGTGACTCATAGTCTGATTTCTAAACAATGAAAACTTTCCAACAGATCAGACGGGAACAGAGGAACAAACCTTTGTTGTTAAATTACTGAACATTTTGATCGAAAGCTGGTTAAAAATGAACAAATATGACAAACATTATTTTAAAATAATTATTATTTCCTCTCAAGGAATCGAACACCTGGGGAAGATTGTTATTATTATATATTAAAGTCATAAAACTGTAAAATAGATTGAATGGATTTAACTTAATACATTAACATAAAGAATATATATAAAATAAATATATAAATTAGTTTTTTATAAAATACTAAGTGTACATATGAGTAAATAAAGTGTGTGTGTGTATATATATATTTTTTATATAATATATATATATATATGAGACACACCTGGTTCATGTTTTGGATGTAAAATGTGAAATACTGAGACATTGACTGGTGATGTCACTTCCTGTAGCTTCAGTAACCTGGGGATCCTCCATGTGACCAAGAAAGGTGTGCTGGAGGTCCTGAGCCGCAGGCTGAGAGACGAGAGGAAGAGGCAGAAAGGAGCTCACTGCCACCTGACAGGTAAATGCACTCACCTGTCACCTGCTTTCTTCTTCTTCACTCTCCTGCCGTCTCAAAACCAGGATTTAATGAGTCAGAATTGTGATTTAGCGTCTCACGAGTTTGACTTTTCTACATTTTTGACAGTCAAAATCTTTGACTTCCTTTCTCATAATTTTCACTTATTTCTTACATTTTTTCGCTTCGCCGTCTTTTTATCATTTGTTTACTCTCTCATACTGTAGAATTTCTAAGTCAAAATTTAGATTTAGTGTCATAAATGTGAGTATTTGTAAACCAGCCTTACCTGCCTGAAGCTGTGCTCAGGTGAGCAGCACGTTCTTCCTGTCGTTGTGTTTGCCTTCAATTGTTTTAGTATTGATCGTACACCTCGAAGCCTAACCTGAGAATTTCTCCACATCGTCCAGCTTTTTCTCTTTTTTTCAAACTTTGTGTTTTTAATTTTATTCATGTGTCTCATTGTGTCGTTTTATGCTCTGTACTTTTGTCTGTTCTGGTTCTGGCACCGTGTCGTAGATCAGGATGAGACCTGGATGAAACTGTGACGTGAACAAACCAATAAAAACCTGTAAATGTGGATTCATATCTGCTCAGAACCAAAACCCATTTTAAAAACCCCGACTTTATTTGTAAAATCATAAAAGCTGCACGTTTGGGCCTCGTGGCTTTCATCGGGAGACGGAAGCGTAAAATAAAACACAACAAACTGAACCTCCCAGACTGTCTCAGGTGTGTCTGACGCTCTGTCTGTCTGTCTGTCTGTCTGTTCAGATGCAGAGGAAAGCTCCATCGTGAAGGAGGCCAAGGAGCTGGGGAAGGTGATGGATCTGAACATCGTCAGGTTAAAGTTCACCGCCTACCTGCAGGACAGCAATGGAGCATTCACCCGGTCGCTGAAATCCGTCGTCTCCAACCCCATCTACGACAGCAGTGAGTCCCCCCACCCCCCCACCCCCCGAAATCTGACATTTCACTGAGGAACAGCTGATTTACTGCTTTTATCAAAGCGTTTGGTTTATTACAGCAGTTTTATTCCGGTCACACCTGGACACGTGTCCATGCAGACAGTTAGCTAGTTAGCTAGTGAGTTTGCAGTGGTGGACAGTAACTCAGTACATTTACTCAAGAGCTGTACGTAAATACAATTTTGAGGTACTTTTACTTTTGGTATTTTACGTAGATTTTCATGCTGAAGTAAGATTTTGAATGCAGGACTTTTACAGTATTACAGAGTATTTCTACACTGTGGTGTTAGTACTTTTCCTGAGTACTTCCTCCACCGCTGGTAGCTAGCTAGCCACCTAGCTCACCAACAAAATAAAGCATATAGTTATCCAGTGTCTTCTTGACACTTGACTCATTGCAGCTCCTGTTTGTGTCTCACCTGCAGAATCGCCCAACGCCTCCAACCTGAAGATCTCCCGGATGGACAAGACGTGCGGCTCGGTGCTCGGAGGAGACGAGATCTTCCTGCTCTGTGACAAAGTGCAGAAAGGTGAACACTTTCGATCCGATACGACGTGTAAAGATGGATTTTAGTTTTCTCTTTTGACGGAGCCAGCTAATGTTAACATCCTGAAACGTTGTCAGTAAAGTTAGAACAAGAGGTTTTAATTCACAGCTGTTAATAAGACTTTATCGTGTACGGCGTCAGGGGTCCTACATTCAAAATGTTAGTTTTAGCATCAAAATATACTTAAAATACCAAAAGTAAAAGTACTCATCATGCAGAATAACATATATGATATTACTGGATTATAATTATTGATTCATGTGTTCATCAGTTTAACGCTGCAGCTGGTGAAGGTGGAGCTTTACCTTTAATCACTTTATATTCTGCTGGTAGATTCATCTATTATATTACATCATCATTTATTAGTTGATTATATTTTGTATCAATAATCTGAATGTGTACAGTAACTAAAGCTGTCAGATAAATGTAGAGCAGTATTAATATTGGTGTGTTGTAATTATCATTAAGCTGAACGTGGATATAGACTTTTATCTTTAATTCTTTTGGTTATTATTTTAATGTCTCTGAAATCTCCCATCATGCACCTGTGCTGCTGGTTACAGACGACATCGAGATCCGTTTTTATGAGGAGGACGACGAGGGAGGCTGGGAGGCGTTTGGAGACTTCTCCCCCACCGACGTCCACAAACAGGTACAGAGACACACTGTGTGTGTGTGTGTGTGTGTGTGTGTGTGTGTGTGTGTGTGTGTATGAATAAGTCTCACACACACACACACACACACACTCTCTTTCTGTCAGTTACATCAAGGAAGACAAACAGCAGCTCGTCTTTTATCTGAGCTGAACGGGGAATTCCTTCAAACTGATACACATAGATAGATGTGTATATATGTATGCATATGTGTGTGT
>LKNJ01006311.1:7481-18699 GCA_002120245.1 Maccullochella peelii | reverse complement strand
GTGTGTGTGTGTGTGTGTGTGTGTGTTGTCTGACAGGTCATCAGAGGTCACAGTGAGGTCACAGTGAGGTCACTGCAGGTTGTCACACACAGAGTTCAGCGGCTGTTTGGAGGTTTTGCGTTTTCTTTATTTGTCCAGTTCTTTTATTTGATTATTTTCGGTCTGTTTTGTTGATTAATAAATGATTTATGAGACAATGATTATTTTTTGTTATTTATTTAGTTGGAACTTGATCTGTCGACTCCAAAAGTGTCAACATATTTTACTGAATTAGATTTACCTGTGTGTATTTCTTTGCATCATGAGGTTAAATAAAGTTCTAAAACTAACGGCTGGTCGTCAGAGGAGTCGCGTCTCTAATAAAGCAAAGAAAAAGCTGTTAGATTACCAACTTGGCAAAACACTGCCGCGGGGCCCCAGACCCCCAGGGGCCACAAAGGCTGCTGTGTAAAGTTTGAGGTTTGAATATGTGAAACATCCGGTGCCTGTTTTCTTCCCTGAGCATAAAGAGACCTCCTGAAAGGCACTGAGTTGACTCACCTGAGACCCTCAGGCAGGTTATTTGGACACTAGATGAAGGTACAGCCAGCGACGCCACCACGGAGGTTCTGAACAGGTTCACGTGGGGTCAAAGGTCACTAACGCAAGACGGAGCAAGACCGTGAATGGCTTCATTTACGAGTTAAAGGTAGAATATGTAACGTTTCAGCATTAAAATGGCTAAAAAGGACCAGACCTGTATGTTGTTGTGAACTTAGATTCTCCCAAATGTTCCCAACAATGTTCAAACCAAAGAAATCCTCAATTTTATTCAAGGTAACGTTTCATTTGGTCGCCTGTCAGTGTCACCTTTGACCTTGACCCCTCTGTGTCCCCTGTGTGTGGGGGGGGGTCATTAATTTTAGCCCATTGATTTCAACAAACTGGCACAATGTGTTGCTGCTAGCTTAGAGTTGCGGCAAACTAAGCTCATACATGGAAGGAGTGTCGGTAGGAACTGGACCAGCCAGAGCCTGATGCAGGTGGGATCAGACTTTACCTGTTTGGGCCCCCGGGGACTGACAACAGCTGCCATGGCAACGATCCAGATACCGTGTGATTGGTGCGTCTGTGGCCCACGTGTCTTCCAGGAGAGACTGAACCTGTTCGGACCTCCTGGATCCTGCTGAGAGCCTGCAGACACAGCTGGTACCGGCTGTAGACCCGCGGACCTGCAGGTGTCACAATAAATTAATAACTTGATCATTAAAAAATATATATATATATTTTATTTGGTCGACTGCCATTTCATTCACAATAAAACTTTCTCGAATCATTCTGTGTCTCTTCATTTCAGAGCTGCAGTGATTGGTTGATTAATCAATGCATCGATCAACAGAAGAATAATCATTAGCTATTTTGATAACTGATTAATCATTAAAGTCATAAAATCAGCTTCTCATTTTCGTTAGAATTTTCTCTATTAATATCTGCGTGAACTGAATATGTTTGGACTATTTGTTGGACAAAACATTTAAATGTTTTTCATTACATTTTATATTATTTTATATTTATAGGCTTTTATACGTTCAGTGAATTATTAAAGAAAATAATGGTTGAATTAATACAGAGTGAAAAGTCGCAGCTCTGCTCACAATACTTTATGTTACAGCTGAAACAGACAGGTGACCGTCAGTACTCTGCAGCAACTTTACAGCCAAACACATAGAGGTCAGAGGTCACGAAACAAACGTCACAGTGACATCAGAGGTTCCGGAGTTTCTGGGTGACATCAGCTGATTTAACCTCTGATCAATCAGACTCTTCGAACTCTTCCTCTTCTAAAGTTCGCTCTGCTCTCCACCTGTGGAGCTGCTCGAAACACGTGACTGAACGCGGAAGCGGAAACAGAACAGCGAGTTGCCAACAGCTGAGCAGCGGCAGAGATCCTCTGTGCACAGGATGAATCCCCCTCGCCTTATTCTAAATATAGGAAGTTAAATGTTGAACTCAGCTAACAGCGCACTGTCTATTTCACTGTTACCATGGTGACTGGCAACAACTGAAACCTCTGATTTCAGGTTTTGAGTTATTGAAGTGCACAGAATTAAAATTATATCAGTAGCCTATATTTACCAGAAACTGCGTGTCTGAGATTGCAGGTTTTTTTCTTATTATTATTATATTAAATATTATATATTATTTTTTCTTATTATTAAAATTGATTTTGTACGTTGTTGTACTTTTACAGCTGGTGAATGATTATATTTCATGGCCAAAAAAAACGGTTGTACAATAAAGTTTAGCTGAAAGAAAAAACAAAAAAAACTTGATTCTCAAAATCTTTATGTGTGAATAAAATTACGTGTTTGCCGACAGACGTTAATGACACCTTGTTATTTGTCTGTGATTAATCTGCTTCACTTTGGCGCTACATTTTCCACTTCTTTCACCTTTTATGTATCTTCCCTTTGGGAGAATATCGGCATTACTTCCTTGTGGTTTCTGAAAACGCCGTCAGAGTGAGACGTCTCGCCGCTAGCCGCTCTCTGACGGCAGCTTCAGCTCAGTTAGCAGCCCGAGCTAATCCGGCTATAAGCTAACAGCTAACGGCTAGCTAGTGGCGCTATGATGGCGGAGCTGGTGCAGGGACAGGCCTCGATGAACCAGCCGGGGCTGAAGTCAGACGGCCTAGCCGATGTTTTACAGAGGGCCCGGCAGGTAACAACTCCACGGGGACTCAGCACACATCCGTTCCGGGCCGTTTAGATCGAGCCAAAGCACTTTTATTCGATTTCGCCCGTGTTGTGCTGCTGCTGCTCCGAACTTATGCGCTCCGTCAACACACACTCTCACACACACACTCGCACAGACACACACTAGCATGCTAACTAGCTCGGAGAGCAGTTCACAGTTGGACTTGTGGCCGGTTTTGCACACTTTATCCGGGCTGACACGGCCCGGGAGTTAGTTTGTGGGGAGTTTGTGGAGCTGTCACCCGGAGGGGAGCGCAGGGGGACCGGGGTGGAGCACGGCAGAAGTTTGGCCACACGTGTCACTGAGGCAGACAACCTGTTGGGCTGCGAGACGGAAACACGGTGAAAACCCACCGAGCACGAGAGCAACACTTTTCACTTTGCTTTAATGACCCACAGTCCGAACCAGGCCGGGGGCAGAGCAGCGGGACCGGGGTGTTCGGACTGTGTTTAAGCCTCACCGCTTCCAGCACTTAATATGAGCGTTGGACCCCCCCCTCCCCTTATAGGCTGCTGTTTACTGTAAGTTGGTTAGAAACTAGGCTGGCGTTATGCAACAGCCTCAGAGCCATATACAGCCGAGTGGAGGTGTGTCTGCTTCCTATAGAGAGACAGACAGGTATTCAGACAGACAGGCAGGACATTAAACCACCACAGCCTGTTTCTGTGTGTGCAGGTAGGCTACTCACTGATCCACCTGGATCCACCTCTGAGGTGAAGTTAGTTACCTGCAGGTGTTTTAGCCTGTGTGTGATATTATGTGACAGACGCTCTGCACTGCAGGTCGGGGTCAGTACAGGTTACAGGCCGGGTCGGTACAGGTACATCCAGCTCCACATGGGAAACTGGCCACACATTAAAACTAGATTACACTACTGATTTCTACAACGTCAGATTAACATGACGGGTTGTCTGAGTTTAATTTACTATCAATTTGACGTTTTGGGAAATTGTCTTAAACCGAAATCATCCCCGTGTTAAAACAACGCAGGGGATGAGACATGAAACACAGTCCAGGAAGTCCAGTTTGAGTAGCAGATCTGAGAGTTTGAAGGTTTGTCCGACACTAAAACTCTGCACAGAGGTTTATAATCCTCAACACGGGACTATTTTATCTGTCGTCAGCCGGATCGCGAGGTCAACGGTACAAAAACAGCGTTAATGTTACAAAGCGATCCACCAGGAATATGCGCTTGCATTTGATTGGCCGAAGCAGCGTCTCCAGCTCAGGTTTTGTGTCAGTGTGACATCAAAACTTTGGGATTATTTAGGAGTTATTGATTTGTGTTGATCACATTTCTGTGTGTTTCTGATGTTGTGGGACATTTCGAGTCGTTTGCTGTTTGTAACTTGGTCTTATTGCTGCTTTACTTTGATCCTAAATCAGAAACGTTTAATCTCAATGTGGTTTTCGTGGTTAAATAAAGATTACATTTAAAACAACTGATAGATTAGTGATAGCTTAGCTAGTGGGGCTAGCCATAGCTACATATTAGCCCTGCATGGCTAGCATAGCGGACAGTTTGCGTGACTAAACATGGTGTTTTATGTGAGTTTAATCTGTAAAACAACCATCTGACAGACATTTTGACTTGTCCCAGTAGGAGAAGCACAGGTGTTACTGTTAACATCAGCTGTCCCAGTGAACCATGACAGGCTGTATCTGAAACCGCCGCAGTGCACACCACATTCTGCTGTGTTCAGTGTGAAACTGTCAGATCGGGTTGTTTTGTGCTAGCCCAGGCTGAGCCGGTTTCCAGTTCTGGAGAGCGGAAGTAAACGACAGCAAGGCTAATGGAAAACCACCGTCAGCGCTTTGCATTGTGGGACACGGTAGGCGAGGTAGACTGGTCCGACGCATACTGCAGATTTTTTCAGAATCAGTTCGACATCCGGGTATTTTTGGCGTGCTGCTGATTAAACTTTTGTTTGCATGCTACATCAGTCCGTGCTGCTGGTGTAGTAGGCGGTTTCCAACACAGCCAGTGGGACCGTGAACCAGCATGGACGAGACCAGGACCCTGGAACTGAACTCAGGCTTCATTCAGTTTTATTATTCACAGCTGTGAGTTTCCTGCTGTCACATGTTAAAATGTCTGCAGGGGAAAAGGTCTGTTGATCAGTCTGGCTTTTAACTACAACATCTCATGAGACTCAGCCACTGAAGTGCTGCAAGGGCTCATGGGAGTTGTAGTTGTTGAATGCTAACAAAGTAGGGATGTCCCAATAAGTTCTTTGGGCCCAGATACCGATCCAAGTCCTTTAAATATTGTGTATCTGCCGATAGTCCAATCCAATACTTCTAATATAAATAACAGCTGTATATAACAGAACTTATTTTCCTTGAGGCCTCACACGGTGAACTGTATCACTGCGTGTTTGTAGCACACGGTCGCAATGTTTGCAAAGTGACGTCACCTCCACTAGCTACTAATGGTTATTTTCATTATTGATGAATCAAACTATATATTGTTTGATTCATCACTTGTCAAATAATAGTGGAAAAAAAGTCCATTCTCAGAACTAAGATGTCCGACCAAACGTCCAAATCCCAGAGAGATTCAGTTTACGGACATAAAACAAAGTAGAACTTCCTCCCATTTGAGAAGCTGGAACCTGAGAAGTAACTGTATTGATAACGAGAGGAGACCCGTCAGCAGGTGATTGATTGATGGGTCAAATGATCATATGTTCACTTTTGGTTGGATGCAGAAGATCCCTGCTAACAGAAATATGGCAGAATCGCTGCTGTTGTAGCGAGTGAGACCTCATTAGAGGTGTGAATCCTGCATCCCTGTTGTTTCAGTCCTGCTGTCAGAACAATAAGCTGAGTCGTGTCATCAGAGTGAGGCTGCAGAGCGCCGTGAACAGGTGTAGCAGTGATTCAGTGCAGGTAGTCCTGTGTGAATGTTTCGAGCAGACTCGTCCTCTTTCTGTTGCTCTTTTCTCTTCTTGTCTTTATCTAAAGACGCTCAAGGTTACTTCCTCTGTGTGTGTGTGTGTGTGTGTGTGTGTTGGCAGTATGTTTCAGTGTGTTCTCAGCCAAGGTGAGGTCAGTTAGCAGCTAGAAGCTAATAGCTGTCAATGAGCTGTAGTGTTGTTGACTCGGTGACTCTGCAGTCAATAGACGAGAAAACCTAAACACCTCTGAACACTTCTGACAGCAAACAGCAGCGCAACGTGACGCCAATATCTGGAGCTGATAACTGGCCTTCAGAGTAAAATCCACCTGGAAACGTGTCTCTAATGACACATCACATACATGTTCTATAGCAGCCTTATAAGCTTGTCCACTGGATGCAGCCGCTTCATTAGCTTTCCTCCGCTATCTTTACACATCAAGTCTGTTTGTCATCATGGTTTCCCGGGTTAGTGCAAAAGTAAAGCTAGATTTATACTTCTGCATTAAGGGGCTACGCCGTACCTGCGGCGGCTTCGTATGTAGCTTTTTTAATGAGGTACCGGTCCGTCGCAGGTGCAGGATCACCTGGCCTCTGCCAGTCAGGTGTCGTAACAGTGGTGCGAACAACAGCAGAAATGTAAATTAAATGAACTGAAGGAAAATAAAATGATGGTTTATTGTTGGATCAGGATATTGGCCTAAACTGGTAAATATCTTCTTTTTTTTTCGAAGTCTTGGGGGCAATTTTTGCCCCTTGATCATGATTTTTGGGGGCAAATCTGAGATTTCTTGCGGCATTTTTGCCCTTTGCCCCCCCGCTAATTTCTCCGATGCTAGTTGGTGTTGACTTGAGACTTACTTGTGCCTTTCAGAACAAAGACTTCCCACCACTTATTATTGGCTCTGTTGCCACTGGATCATTATTTCCGCCCTGTTAGCATTGAGCTACGTAACAGGCGTTTGTCTGTTGTCATATCCAGGTGTTACAGCTGTTTCTGTCTGTGTGTCTCTCAGATGGTGGGAAAGATGGGCGGAGAAGCCATGTCCCACCTCAACAGCTCCTCAGGAAGTGTCGAGCCCTCGCTGTACTACCCAGGCCAGAAACGACCAGGAGAGGACGGAGGTGAGGAGGAGGGCTTGAGGGGTGGGGGGGCACCTGAGTCTCCTGCTGTCAAGTCAAGATTTGGAAAGGACAGCTGGAAAAAAAAAAATGAATGTGGTGATAATCAGTTTAAACTCCTGATTAGTTTAATTATATATATATATATATATATATATTGTGTGTGTATATGTGTGTGTGTGTGTGTATATATGTATGTGTGTATATATATGTGTGTGATCTGTAACACTTCTTCATTCACATGTTGCAAATGTGTTGGAAAGTCATATTGAAAGCTTTCATGTCAGAGTCGTGTCTAACGGAGTCAGGATCAGGGTCAGACCCTGACCCATGTTGACGTGTGGATGATTCGCTATGGTTTTCCATCTGTGCAGCAGAGAATCAAACACATTTACCTTCATGGACATGACATATTGAGGTAGACCTCGACCTGTAATGGTGAAGTTTCTAAGGCTTAAGGACAGAGACAGAGTTTTGGCCGATGTAAACTTGGACGTTTGTATCGAGGATTTGGTCTTGGTTGCAGAACCGCTTCACCCCTACTCTGCATACACGGCTCTACTTCAAATGACTGGTGCATCTGTGGAGCAGTCCTGTTAGATTTTACAGCAGCAGTGTGTCTGTGGAATGTGGAGTTCCTCAAAGGAGCGACCTAGGCCCACTTATGTTCTCCATTTTTACCAACGATTAACTAAATGCTAAACTAACGATGTACGCAGACGACACTAGAGTATATGCATCAGCAGCAACATCTTGAACAGGAAGTAGATATTACCAGAAATGGATCCTTGAAAACAAACTGATACTGAACACATCCAAAACAAAAAGAAAAGTATTTGGTTCAAAGAGCCAGAGCTTAAACTCTATGAATAAAACACCCATCCAGCAAGTCAACTGTTGGGCTTCACTCTTGACAACAAATTGACCTTTTAATGGGAATAAAATTCCGATTATTGTGTAGTTGTGAACGTTTCACCTAGAACCCTCAACCTGAGCTGAAAACCAGTGTCCAGGTGTTAAACTTAAAAATTACCGAGCCTTTTTAAAAAAAATGAAACTATATATTTGTGAGGAGTTTTTTAAAAATGTCCGTCTGCAGTAGGAACCAGCTGACAGCCGCAGACAGGAAGTCAGAAAGTACTGAGAGACGGACTGACATGTTGTTGGTTTTAGTCTTTTTATGGGATTTGTTGACAAGAGGAAAAACAGAATAATGGCGGCCTGATTCTTACTTGCCCTGCTGCTGCAGTTAGAAAACAGAACCGTTTCCTGTTTCTTCTTATGTGTTTTGTTGCGGACGTGCAGCCAGACTCGCTGCTGGTTTTGGTCTGAGCACCATCAGATCACTTATACTGGAGCAAAAAACTGCATTCATGTCTAATCTCTGTTTCTGTCTCTCAGTAGGTAACCAGCTAGCAGCCATGGGGCATCAAAGGTACGACCAGCAGTTCATATTGATTAACCACGCACACACACAGCAGGGCGGCACACGTAATGACGAGCGTTCAGCATCATAGTCGTCTGCTTTAACAGTAGATAAGTGTTTATCGATCTGCCCTCCTACTCTCATAATCATAAACATAATCACTTATTGACACACAAACACACTCAGTGGGGTTTGGGTGTTCTGTGTGACCAGGATGTTAACCTGTGTGTGTGTGTGTGTGTGTGTGTTGCAGCAGGGTAATCACAGAGGATTACAAGGTCCCCGACAGGATGGTTGGCTTCAGTGAGTATGACCTCCGACCTTTCAGTCCTTCCTGCTGATCAGAGGCTGTACTACAAAGCAGGGTTTGGGGTTAGCGAGGTACCTTCAGGTTTCAGGGTTACGACGGTGGTTCACTTCTTACCGGGTACATCACCATAGTAACTAATGCTGCACGCCTAACCTGATCAATGCGTATAAAAGCCCCGCCTACTGACCAGTCAGGTCTCTTGGAAAATTACATCACCAATAGAAGATCCGGTGGAGCTCGGTGCGGGTCGTGAGAGGAACTCTGTTTATATGAGATCCAGATTCTGACTCGTCTGTCAAAGCCACGTCCCTGTGCTTTAGTGTCCTGATGTCGTCCTCCAGCAGAGACTGAAGCCTTGTTCTGTCAGAAGATATGACAGGAAGCCTGCTGACCGCTTTGAATTCAGAATTCAGTTCCTCCGGTGCTGCAGCTGAAAGAATCTAATATTATAGTTTGATCTTTGCGGGTAAAGTTCGCCGCTCTGCTGCCAGCAAGCCCCGCCCCCTTCATGTGAAGGCCTCGTGGCTGGATTAGGAAACCCTGGGTCGTGTGACCGACGGATATCCTGCCTGCTGAACTGGCTTCGTAGTACAGGACTCTGGTGTTTCTAGAACTGTTGCCCTTTTAATCTAATGTAACACCTTTTAACCTGACCTTGGACAGCTTATCTGAGCTAGAACCTTCTACCTGAGCCAAAGGCCGTAGCTCGAGCTAGAACTTTTTCACCTAGCCTACAACCTTTAACCTGAGCTGGAGTCTTACCGGCTGTGCTAGAAGCTTTAAGCTGCTCTAGAACTTTGCACCTATCCTTGATTTTAGCTAGAACATTGTCAATTTACATAGAACCTTTCCTCATCTGAACATTTTCACTTGAGGTGGAACGTTTTTACCCCTTTTCATCAAGCTTGGACTGTTAATCCAAAACTAGAGCCTTCTCATCTGACCTAGAACCTTAATGGTACATAGAACCTCTAAATATGACCCAGAACCATTTCACATGACCTGTTTTACTTAGGTCCTTTTAACCTATACTAGAACCTTTGTTTTACCAAATCAGAAATGTTTGCACCAGACCTAGAACCTTCCACCTGACCAGAACTTTTTTACCTGAGGTAGAAGCTTTGCATGACATGGACCCATCCATTTCCTGTTCACCTGAGCTCGAAACCTCCAGCTAACATAGAACTTTTTCACTTGACCTAGACCACTCCAACTGAGTCAGAACCATCTACTTGACCTGCAAGCTTTTCCGCTGACGTAGAACCTATTCTTACCTGACCTAGAACATTTTCACCTAACGTAGAATCTTTATACCTGACCTAGAGCCTGTTTAACTGAGCTAAAATCCTTCACCTGACTTAAAACCTTATACACGACCTGAGCTTTAACCGGAACCAGAACCTTTTTATTCTGACTTGAACCTTTAAACCAACCTTGAACCTTTTAAGCTGACCTAGATCCTAGCTTGCATGTTTAACCTGACCTAAACCCTTCCAACTCAGCTAGAACCTTTAACCTAAACCCTTCCAACTGAGCTAGAACCTTTTCTCACCTGGAATAGAACGTTTTACCTGATCTAAAATCTGTCCACCCTCCATCTGACCTGTAACTTTTAATCTGAGCCTCATCAGACTAGGACCCTTCTCGAACCTTTCAGCTGTCCTGGAACCTTTTAACCTGAGCCAGATCCCATTATTCTGACCGAAACCCTTCCACGTGATACAGAACCTTCTACTTAAGCTTGATCCTTGAACCTTACACCTTAGCAAGAACATTTACCCCTGACCCAAAACCTTTTCGCCTGACCTAGATCTTTTGATCCATAATGAAAGAACCAACAGACACCCTGACTCTGAGCTTCTGCCTCTTTCTCCAGTTATTGGCAGAGGAGGTGAACAGATCACCAGGATCCAGTTGGAGTCTGGCTGCAAGATCCAGATTGCTTCTGGTGAGACTGTTTACATGCTTCTCTTTGTTGTTCCATGTTCTCCATGTTTGACTCCAGTCGCACTGCTCCTTTGTGGATGTTCGTTAATTTGTGCAAACGTGTAAAAGGAGACTTTTTCTGCTCCTGATATCTTCAGACAGCTGGTTCAGCGGGATGACTGCTCCACAGTTTCTCTTCTCTGATTGGTCACACAATTAACTGTTATTAGTATGGAGGTCCTCTATTTTAAAGAAACACCCGACCAACCAGCTGGCTGCGTTTGAGAAAGATAACAGACACACCTTGACTTAGTGTGTGTGTGTGTGTGTGTGTGTGTGTGTGTGTGTGTGTGTGTGTGTGTGTGTGCGCGCAGACAGCGGCGGTCTGATGGAGCGGCCATGTTCCCTGACTGGAACTCCAGAGAGCATCGAGTGAGTTTCTAAACATCCACCTTCACCTCCTCTAATGACATCACCTCCTCACCTCCACCTGTTGCTCACCTCCTGTGTGTGTGTGTGTGTGTTTACAGGCAGGCGAAGCGGCTGCTGATCCAGATTGTGGATCGCTGTAGAAACGGTCCGGGTTTCCATGGCGACGGGGAAGGCGGGGCCTCTGTGCAGGAGATGCTGATCCCGGCCAGTAAGGTGGGGCTGGTGATTGGCCGAGGAGGAGACACCATCAAACAGCTGCAGGTAGAGAGATCAACAGTATGAAGCGGCGGTGGGAGAACTGCAGCTACTGAGCTTTCTTTCCCTTTAACACCTCTGGTGTGTGTGTGTGTGTGTGTGTGTGTGTGCG
>LKNJ01006310.1:0-18088 GCA_002120245.1 Maccullochella peelii | reverse complement strand
TATATATATATGTATGTGTATATATATATGTATGTGTGTATATATATATGTATATATATATGTATGTGTATATATATATGTATATATATATATATTTGTTTTTCTTACTACAACCATATCCAGCATTACTGGATAGTTTTTCAAGTCTGTCTTAAAATAACTGTCAGGTGCCCAGGTGAACACAGAAACAGGTTTTTCTTGCTGTAATCGTTCCTCCTGTTTATACTTCCTCATGCGCTTTCAATGAAAGTGATACGGGCCGAAATCCACAGTTTATCTGAAGTTAATGAGTCAAATCAAGTGGATGTTTTCCATAGAAACTGTCTTTTTAAATATAAAATTCCCTCTTTGCGTTTCCCTGTCGAGCTGAGAGCCGAAATGCGGCCGGGACCTTATCCCACCCAATTCTGATTACTGAATAAAATGAGGACCCAAACCCGACTGATACTAGGACCTGTGGTGAAGACCACTTGGAAAATCTCCTTGTTATGTCACAATATTGAAAAATAGCTGCAAACAGATGAGGCTGAAATTCCTTAGGAAAATCATCTAAATATCAGAGCCAATCAAAACATAACAGGACAAAACCATAAATAAATGAAAAAAGTTTTCCCCTCTGTGACCTTACACCTATCTCATCATGGTGATACTAACAAAAACCAGGAAATATGACCACATTACACCAGTTCTAAAATCAGTCACACTTCAGTTCAAATTCCAGTTGCTAGTGTATAAATCACTCTGTGGCTCTGGGCCCAAATACAGCTCGGATATGCTTGTGTGGATTTGCACCCTCCAAAGAACGCTGTGGCCTACTGGTTGTCCCGAGAGTGAAAACATTTAGTTATCATGCAACACAAACCTGGAATGACCTCCCAAGTGATGTGGGACGAGCCCTGCTGCTGACCGCTTTTAAGCCAAAACTCAAAACTCTCCTATTCACGGCCTACTCCACCCAATAATGGATAAAAACGTATCTTCTTAACTTAGCTTTCAAATAGCCTTCTTTTTTTATTTATTTTATTTTATTTTATTTGAATTGTTTTAATTTAATGGTGCATCTACACGTGGGAGAATTTTCTGTTCTTTTATCTTTTTATTCTTATTTAAACTATACTTGTTTACTTTTAAATCTAGTATCTTTTGCCCTTTCATATTGTAAATCTTACCTTGCTGTATTTTTATTACCCTGTAAAGCACATTGAATTGCCCTGGTGTAAGCTGCCTGGCCTTGATACTGAAGTTGTTGTTGTTATCTCCACTCTCTCTCTGCAGCTGTCACTATCCAATTAAGGCAAAATGCCGAAAAAATAATCTAATCTTTTAAAACAAAAAACATAATAATTCGTCTCACTGGGCAGTATATTCCCCAGAACATGGAATGTAACTCCTTTGTCGAGTTGTCAAAACATTCCTGCATGAATGGGATCACTGTGCTCTGCAGCCCACCGCAGGTGACTCACTAGAACCCACGACGGGCCGGTTCTTTCTCGTTTCAGCCAGAAAAACGGTCCAGTTTTTGATTTGAAAACTCAGAGCATGCAGCCTGCAGCTGTGTAATAATTTGGCTCCGTGCAGCCAGCAGTGGAGGAAAATGCAGACCTCATACAAACCACTGCAGCAACAACAACAACAACAAAAAAAAAAACTCAATGGAGGGGTGCGACATGGACTCATAGGGACAGAGAGAGGAAAAAAACACCAGGCTCTTCTGTGAGGCCTGCTACTGATTTTTAACAGTGGGGAAGATGTGATGATTGTCGGACTTGTTACAAGCTAGAATACATTAGGCATGAAAGCCAATAGGGCCTGTCATTTTATGACTTTATAGCTAAATGAAATCGCCATATCAAACGGTGGGGAGATGTGTTCTAGCCTTTTTTTCTTTGGTGAATGTTCTCCTGCACTTCTTTGTATTTTGGTTTCCTCACTTGGCTTTGAGGGTCTCCTCTTGGCAGTCCCAGCTCTGATCCTCCAGCTCCTGCAGCTCCTTCAGGACTCGTCCTGGCTTGTAGGCGGCGTTGATCAGCATGCTCAGCAGCTGGAGGCAAAAACAAAAGTTCAGATTAAAAAAATAAACATAAAATAAACTCCCAGTTCAACTCAAAAAATCTCAGGAAGAATCAGAGTAACTGCTCAAACATGAAGGAACAAAACCAAAAAGACAAACACAGATTTTTTTTTTCTCTTTACAAATCGTGGACTCTTGCAACACTGCACGCTCACACACATACAGAAAGTGCACCGTCTCTAGAGAAATTAAGATGCTGTTTTGCTAAGCGGCAGTGGCGGTGTGTGTATGTGTAAACACACTTGACTGACAGCTCCTCACATTAAAATGAAGGTGCCGCTGGGAAACTGCAGGTGGTTAACAAGACATCGCTGTCTCACCCTCCATCTTTCACCTCCTTCCTCTTTCAATCTCTGTCGCCCCTCCTCTCCCTTTGAAAGTGTGTAACTCTTTGATTAAACCTGCTCGTCTCCGTCTCCCCCCGCTGCTTTTGACATCAGCCCACCTCTTTGAGGACCAGCGTGCATTTTCCGGGCCCGACGGCCTGCGGCAGCTCAGCGATGCGTCCCTTGTTGAGGTACGGTCCTGAGAAACAGCGGTGGTTGACAAAAATCTTGGAGCAGCAGTATCTGCCATTGGCTGAGCCTGGGATAGAGACCATAAAAGAGGAATGAAACCAGCATGTAAATTAATATTATACATGTAAACTTGTCTTAATCGGCTCTTTTTAAAAACAAAACAAATATTAAAGTAGTAAGTAATAAGTACATTTTATTTCGAGACTGTCCTCCCTAAAAATACGGCCGTGTAGGTCGTCTGTGCAAGCAGCTTATTACGACCCATATTTACGTTTATTGTTAGGCGCCAAAGTCTGCGTAGGGAGGCGGTCGTGGCTGATGGATGACCGAACTTTCACCCAGGAGACTGCTGTTCGTGTCCCGTGTGGAACCAAAACTCAAAGTTGACTTATTTTAACCCAAACCATGATGTTTTCCTAAACCTAACCAAACTGCGACTATGAAAACGTATTTAGATATTATTTATAAAGAGTAAACACTCAAAAAACTAGTTAATCTGCTTCATTGGGACTGCATGGGTGTGGTTTGATCAGATTTCATTGAGAGTGAGCTGGCAAAAACAAGCAAACAACACCACAACTTTCATCAGATTTCTTGCTAAATCCTGTTTTGGTTTTTCTTTTGCCAAGAAATGCGTGAGATCACCTTTTTGAGCCCCGCCCAAACCAGAACAAAAAAATATAGAAACCTCTCATGTGAGATAAGCAGAACTGTTGTTATTTTGGCAGAAACTGCTCAGAGTAAGAATCTGATTAAGAAAACAGATTTTCAGGGCCTTTAATAGTGGCTTTGTCTTATACTCTTGGATATCAGTAGTATGTGAGCCTAAACATTTCACCACACAGGTGAATGCAGAGCCAAACTAGGCCGAGAGTACACCCCCCCCCAGAGATGAATTAGGGTCGACGGAACAATGCTGCACTCCGCCCTTCCTGCAGCCCCTGACTACCGCCGGCACCTGAATCCGCACCGCCAGGGCTGAATAATAATTAGGTGAGCTGATGAATATGCATAAGCGAGTGGGTGGTTTTTAAACAGGGAACTTGGAAAAAGAGGGCAAGGGTCTCCTGGAAACAACGCTCAGCCCGCCGCTCTCTTTGTGCTTGAACATACATGTTGTTTACATACAGATCCACCGCTCACACAACACTGTGTCTCCCAGTATTAGTTTGCTGAAATGCAACCTTACTTTGCTTCACATATTTTTACCTGAGCCTTATTTTCTAAATGTTTGGCCTTAATCCCATCGGTTAAGATATTTTATACTTATTGAAATCTTGGGATGCAGTGCCACTGGTTGCTGCAGCTTTACTACAAATTCCATCCTGCAAACAGACCAGATAGTTTTAAACAAAACTCAGATGAACCCAGTTATCTCGGGCACTCTTATTTGTGATTTATCTGTCCATTGCATTGTAAAACTGTGCACAAGGCACAAAGAACATGCTGAAGTACCTGCTAAAGGTCAAAGTCATTACAGATGTTTACAGCAGGTGAAAACATCTGCGTATACGTTCATTTTGACTGCTAAATAAATGTTTAACCTTGAAGGCTTATCTAAAACCCGCGTGATTGCATGTGTGGTCAGCTGCCACGTGCACTTAGTTGTAAAGCTGGACAAAACTACAAAAATAAGACTCAAGTTGTAAAGAACTGACATTTTCTTTAATAAGAGACTCACTTCAAAATGCTTTAACATGGTTAAAAAAAGATTTCTGGCTCCATGTTGTTGTTTGTGGGTGTATTTTTCTTGCTCCAGCTGATAACAGGCCAAATACAGACAAAGTAGTTCCAGTGCAGCTCCAGTGAAATCTCATAGCACAAAAATGTTTCAGCTCTCTAATGCTTTAGTGATAGATGAGGATTTCCTTCGCAGCACCATTCAATAAACACACGGGGGGAAAAAACTCTTCATTTGTGTTTATTTTTGTAGCATATTGTTCTACGAGAGAGAACAAATCAAACCTTCACTAAAGAGGAAATGAGACTCAATAGACCGCAGTGCAAACTGTAGCCACAGGTTGCATCTTGTTGTAGCTGCTCTTTGTGTTCTTTAATAATCTTTTGAATCAAACCAGGAACACGCAGCATTATTCTGTCACCAGATAACTTACTACACTTTCATCGCCTGCACGTAGACAACACAGCGCCACTCTAATGTTACACGTATATGCTGTTTAGTGTTACGCGTCCATTTCACGTCACTTTTACATAGAAGTCACAACGTCAATCTCACTAAGTCGAACCGTGTAACGTTTCCATAACACTTCCAACATGGAACAAGTCTTTTGAGGAGCTCTGTAATAAAATTAGCGCTTAATTATCATGTAAACCAAACAGTGTTTCTTTTTGCTAATGACTTAATCCCACGCATGTTGAAAAACACAAGACCGTTTTTAATAACTAACAAAGTGTTCTCTGTTCATGTGCCCAGGATGAGATCTAACATGAGACAGATCTTTATTTATTTATTTTTTTGGTATTGATCCTATTGACACTAGTATTGATACTCAAAACAAGGCTTAGTATCAGTAGTAATACAGACCAGCAATCCCTCTTAAATTAATATTTTACATACAGCAGGTGAGAAAATAGGAATTAAATGACAACTTAACTTCTTGTTAACTCAATCAATAGGCCGTAGAACACGCTGTGTAATAAATGATGGATTTATTAATGGTTATTAATTACAGGGTTCGTACAGCTTTTTAAGAGTAAAATTCAAGCACTTTCAAGGTACCTAAACCAAAAATTTCCAGACTCTCAAAGCCTTTATCATCACATCTAAATTGTTACTATAAATGCCAGGAGACAACAAGCAGATATGACGGGATTGTTTCATTTTAAATATTAAAAGATTTTTGGTTTACATGAGTGACTGTGTAGATGATGAAACACCAGATTATGTTGAAAATCAAGCATTTTTCAAGAAGTATATTCAAATTCAATCATATTCCTAACCTTGAAAACATAACAGAAAATGACGCGTCAATGCGTAGAGATTGGTCGTGTTAATTTAACATTTTGTTTATAGTAATACTTAAAATTAAGCATTTTCCAAACTCACAAGACTTTTACGAACCCTGTAATTAAGCCTTCAGTGGCAAAATGCGAACAAAAAAAAAAAGACTCTTCTTTCTTGATATCATTGCTTTCCAACTCAGCTGCTCCCTTTTGCGTACCATTTGCCAAATAACGTGCAAGCCTTGAAAATGTTGTAAATGTTCTGTCGTATATGAATAAACACGTAAGGAACATCTACCTCATAGACACCTGTGTCTGAAGGACAAAAAGCCATCGCGTTTTTACAGATAAATGAAGCCAACAATGTTTCACATCCCATGTCTGAAAAGCACTTGTGAAGAAGAGTAAATACTGATGTTTCCGAGCGTGGGAGAATCTGAAGAGCGGAGTTTCCCCTTCACTCTCATCATAGAGGCTCATTAGCATTAATTACTGGAGATAAATCGTGTGTAACAACGTGGCTTTTGATTACCTGGATCCATGGCGACGGGCTGGCAGTGGTTGACAGGAGCCGTCTCTGCCGGCTGGGACGGAGCCAACCTGCGGGAAAAGGCAATCAATACAGTCAAACTAATCAATGAAATTATCCAGACAGGAAACAACAGAGCGACCAAATTATCTCTCATTTCACCCGATCAATCCTCACAACAGCTACTACAGTTTTCAGATTTAGAAGCAGGTTAGAAAGCAGCAGGGGGAGACAAAGTGACGGGGGGTGGAGGGTATTGATAAAAGGATTCCCCCGAAGGTGAGAAATGGGATTTGAGGTTTGATGAGAGAGCTGACAAAGTGCTGCTGAAGACCTCATATTTCTCCCGCTCTCCGACCGCCATTTCCACCTCGTACTCCCGGGGCTGCGTTTGCCATACGACGGGGTAACATGTCATTTGTCAACAAAATCAATCAGCGCCCCGGGGAAAGCAATTTCTGCTCTAAAAATCCACTGTTTCAATTAATGGCTTTGGAGTGACAGAGGGGGGAGGGAGAGGGAGAACAGCCTCGAGGGTTTCTGGAGAAACCTTTCCTGAGTTTTTTGGCTCGCAGGTAGAAAGATAGACAATACACAATGGCTGTGGTGAGGTTGACGGATACATGTGGCCAATATTTCACTTTAATTTTGCATTTGAGTGACAGTTTATCAGATTTTCTAAGAGTTCTGAATTGTCCAATTCCCTCGAAGCCTGAAAATAGCCTTAATGGCCATTTGTTCTGTACTTACTAGGGCTGCAACTATTTTCGTTATCGATTAATCTGCAGATTCTTTTCTCGATTCATTCATTCATTATTTGGTCTTTAAAATGCCAGAAAATACAAAAAAAAAAAAAGGTCTTTGACAGTTTTCCTGTAGACCAAGATTATCATCAAATTGCTTGTTTTGTCCGACCAACACTCTTCAGAACCTTAAGATTTCCTCTAAACCTCTGACCCTTTGTCATATCGTCTCATTTGAATACATTTTTGAGGCCCAAAGAGGTTAAAAAAATAAAAGCTGTAAAGCTGTATTGCGGCTACAGAAATTTGAATTCTTATCTCCACTTTGCTTTTAGCAAATCTTCACAATTGAGAGGCTGGAACTAGAGCATATTTAGCATTTTTGCTTAAAAATTTGACAAACGATTAATTGATTATCAAAATCGTTGCTGATTATTTTTCTGTTGATTGACTGATTGATTAATTGGCTTATTATTTCACCTCTAATATCTACAATACTAAATTATATTATTTGAATCACTGAAAAATTCAGCGATTCAGAGGTCTGGGACCAGGCCACGTTTGGCGAATGCAGAATCATAATTTAAAGAAAAAGACATTGTGTAGGTCAGTGCTGATCCCAAAGATGCTGGCTAATGATACTTTCATTATTACAGTATTTAATTGATCTTTCAAATGGATCCTTGGCACAACATGTAAGCGTTAATATTTATTAATATTAAGAGCTTTAAAAGCTCACATTCTGTGAATGAAACAGATGCAAGCTTGAAAAAGGGACCGAATTTCATCTCTCTGTTGAATATCAGCATAAAACACTTGCAGCTTCACCTCCAAAATATATTTTGGCATCACCCTTCAAAAACCCACATCAGTCAAACTCCACCTGTGATAAGTGTTGATGGATAAATGTCTGTCTCTCTTACTGTTTCTCTGGCTGGACCACCGCTATCTTCTTCTGCTTCTGGCCTGCAGAAAAAGACAGTCTGCATTAAGCTGTCACTCCCCCAGTAAATATGTGTATATATTGTCTGTGTGTGTGTGTGTGTGTGTGTACATACAGACAGGTTTGAGTGGAGGGGTCAGAGGGTAAACGTTGGCATCGCACCAGCCGACAGGGAAGATGTCCATGGACTCGACATCCACGATGCACTCTGACAGGGGCTTCGCCACACCTGGAGACAGGTAGACAGCAGAGAGAGAGAGAGAGAGGAGGGGTGAGGGAGCTGTCACACACACACACACACACACACACACACACACACACAGCAGGAGTCCTCTGACACTTAATCCTCCGACACTTAATCCTCCTTACACACACACACACACACACACTTGTCTGTACCTTCCAGTCGGAGCCACAGCAGGCGTCCTCTGACCTGTGTGATCTGAGCCACACACACCTCTGCTGGCCGGTGAGGGTTCACCGCTTCCAGCCACATGTCCTTGGCAAAGCCTCTGTTCTGCCATGTCTGAACACACACACACACACACACACACACACACACACACACACACACACACAGACACACACACACACACACACGTGGAGAAGGGTAGAGGAGAGTTTATTTTACATTTAGAGCAATGATCTAACCTCAGGTAACCTAAAGCTAGACTCAAACTACAAGATATTCCAACTGATTTAACCCTGATTTTCCCCTTGAAGGCCGTTATACAAGGTGGTAATAACAGGGATTTTGCAGGTTCATTGCATGTCACACTGCGCCACAAGGGTCAAAAAAAATCTTGGTAATAATCTGTGTCAGACTGAACGATATAGATCTTGAGGCATGTCAGATAATGCGATTAATACCCGGGTGAATTTTAGCACTATTTGGTTTGGTTTCATTCTAATAGATTTATAAAATACAAAACATCAGACTTTGTCAGGGGTACAGTGATAAAGTTCTGGACTTTTTTCCCCCCATTGTTGTTTACCTGGTGTTTACACAGTTTACCAGCCTTTACACCAAGGTAGAGAAATTCAATGCAAGACGCTGACGGACATTAAGAAATATTTTGAAAAAGGAGCTAAATGTGATGTAAATAGAAACACGTCTATGCCGCTCTCATGTTTTAAAAATGCGGCAAAAAACAGGTTTTGGCCATATATGTATATATATTACTTTGCCAGCACAACATGCATTTCTTCTCGTGTTTTCTGATTGGTTGGTTTGTAGACGTGGGAAGTAGTACGTACTGTAGCAGTCACATAGTGAGAATTTGGTCTTTGATCGCTAAACCTGCTCCCCAAATTTAAAAAGGGCGTCTGATCACCCCCTGTCTTACATCAGGGAAGCAGGCGTCAGGGGCCGCTTCTGTCCCGCTCTGCTTCAGGTAGTCGGCCCAGTCGAAGTCCTGGCCCTCGTAGCCCCGGGGCCGCTCCAGACCCACGCCGTTCTTCAGACACCACTGGACGGGCAGGATGCCAGGCGAGTTGGCGTGACACACCACAAACAGCGGCTTAGCTTCAACAGCGAGATCGTCCAGCATCACCTGGAAGTAGATCTCATTGTAGACCTGCAGAGGAAACACAACTTTTAACTTTAAACCAGTCATCGGCTAAATTCATTTTGAATTTCCTTATTTGAAAAGTCAAACAGGAATTTTCAAGTTGTGCAATTTCAAGAACTTGGTTTTAAATGTTACATTCAAACACTGGGGTTTTTGAATAGTATTTTTCAGAAAACACTACACTTCCTTATTTTGATGTAGCAACCGGTACCAAATGAAACTTCCCTGTTTGTGTTTTAGAAAATCAGAATGTCACAATCTTTCGAAACATCAGCAGTGAGCCGGGATAAAATTAGGGTTCCCATTGAATACTGGCACAAAATATTGATTATTGGCAGCTTTATTCCAAAAACAGAGGGTTTGGATGTCACACAGCGAATCTGCTTGTATTATTATGGAACACATATAACTAACTACATATTTTAATTCCTTACAAATACAGCAGAGTATAGGTAGTGTTCAATCATAACTTACAGTAGGGAAAAAAAGTGTTAAGAAAAGTTACATGAAAAAACAGAAGTCAGCATTACAGGGACACACATGAGATAAAATACCCCAAAAAACCCAAGAAACAAAGCTATCTTCTTCGTGAAAAATGTTAAAACTCCAGTGCCACATTAAAAAAAGGCAGCTGAGGAATGCTCGGAAGGAGGTATGGTTTTGATAAGACATTGTTTTCAGAGCGTTTTGGGTGTGACTCACCTTGGTGACAGAAACAGGGCAGATGTGGAGCTGCTCGCGCGGAGAAACCATCTCCAGCTTCATCCCCGTCTTGAAGGAGTGCTTAGGCAGGTCTACATGGTCCTGACACAGTAAAGTCAACTCTTTTAGACAAATGTGCTCCACTTCTGTTAATGCACATGCATGTAAGACAATGTAGGTCATGCAAACCCTGCTGGGTGGGCATGTAATAAATGAGGCCCACTTTAATAGTTAATGAAAAAGGTCATCTCAGGGCGGTGGTGATCATTAGACCAAACTAAATATTAATTGTTGCCGTTTTTACTGGTAAACCGTGGGATTCACAGTGCTGTTTGTTGTGGATAAAGTTTCTGTTGCTGGTTTGTTCGATTAGCCAGGTGGCCACTCCTCATGCCAACCACCCGGCTCTTCTTCTATTCATTCTAAACTAACTGGAAACGTAAACCCATCACTTCCTGTATGACGGAGATTTTTGTTTCATTTCAGGAACGAGGTACTGTACTAGAAGGTAGAAGAAAATAATGATTTTCTGATTGAGAATTAAGATTACAATTAACAATTTCCTCTCAAGATTCTCGGGGGAACCCATTTTTTAAAATAAAAACAAACCTCTGATCTCCTTGTGCCAGTGACAGCTTGTCTTTGAATATGAATAAGTGCCGTTTTGGTCACAAATTTGTCATTTTATTCTCATTAGGAAGCGTTTTCTTTCACCGTCTTCCTCTTCCGTCTCTTTCACACATGAGATTTGTTTTAGTTTGTGTTGTTCTAGGTCAGGTGCGTTTGGTTTGATCCTTAAGTGAAAACAGCATGCATCTCCTCATATAACTTAAATCCGTTCAATCATAATTTATTCTATAATGCTTTATTTTACAGGTCCATAATTTCTGTGTTATTTCCTTGGAAGTTTCCTAGATACAACTTTGTAATTTGGTGGAAATTACGGGGAGAAAAGAGACAGCGTTCCACTTAATTGCTAGTGTAACTTAGAGACTCTTAGTGCTCAGCAGGTTAGCTGAACATGCAGAAATGTGAAATTCATCTTCAAGCAAGTATACAATTCAGCATAGCATAGGGAGTCTACAATTTCCAATAATAAATGAATATTTACTTGGGTTTAAATGGAGCTTTTTTCTTCCAAGGACATTTCTAGTTTCCCTATAATTGGTACCAAATTACATAATTCTTTCAAGGGAACATTTATTATCCCAGTTTCATATTATAAATCAGCCACAGACAATGGAGGTAATAGTGGCAACCAAACAGCTCCTCTTTACCCAGCTAGTCCTGTAGTCTGGCTCTGTGCCAACACACACACACACACACACACACACACACACACTGCGTGCAGAGCTGAAGGGTGTGTGTGAACTGTAGTGACTCACCTTGAACACCTCAAGCGGCAGCGGACTCTTCTGTCCATTGAGTCGAGCATCCTCCAGAGCCTGCTGCCAGTCGGGGGCGCTCTTCAGAGAGCGGAGCCCTGCGGAGTGGAGAAATGATGTGAAACGTTCATCCACTGTGTAACTGACAACACGTGAAGAGGAGATGATTGGCCCTTTATTAAAATGCATAAAGTCGGTGTTATTAACTGCTGCCATGATGGGAATTCCTCTTTTTAATACTCTGCAGCTTCTGTCACTTGTTACGGATCAACTTCATTACTAACGATGACGACTCTTTACTGTGCTATGACTTTAAGCAACCTTAGCTCCTGATTTTCCCTTTAAATTTCCACTTAAATCTCTTTAAATTTAAAAAAAAAAACATTGTTTGACATGATTAAATATAATCTGTATGTTTGTCCGAACATTTCACAGCAGCTGTACGATGCTAACTAGCCATGTTTATTATGGCTGCAGCGTTACATGTTTCGTGCGTCATTTTGAACACAATTCCCCACATTTGTAATCTTTGGGCAACACAAAAGCATAAAAATTGTATTTTTATTTATATAAAAGGCACGAATTTTTAATTTTGGATTGAGAGAAATTAAAAAGCAAAAATGTTGCTTATTGTTTGATCATTTAAGCCATTTCTTTAAAGCAAAAATGCCAAAAAATTAGCTGGTTCCGGGTTGTCAAATGTGATTATTTGCTGTTTTTTCAGTCTTCCATGATAGTACATTGAACATATTTGAGTTTTGACTGTTGGTCGGACAAAACAAGCAATTTGAATGCGCCACCTTGGACTCTAATAATCAGCAGATTCATTTATAATGAAAATAAACATAGCTGCATTCCTGATTTAAAGTTATAGTTAATATCACCACTTAACATTTGGTTACAGTTAGGGCAGTTTCAGTGCAAGAACTGGGGCCTTCGAAAACACCAACATCTAGTAATGATCGAAGCCTGGGCCAATATTTCAAATAAATCAATAAATAAAAAGAAAAAAAGACGCTCATTAAGTATCATTAAGTTTCTCGTACACACACTAAGTTATGGGAAAATCAAAGTCCCTCCTTGTCACCACAGCAGTTTCAGGACGACGGTAAATGAAAAGGTGTGAGCAGATTAGATTATCACCTGTGGGCGGTTCTAAGGCGAGACGGTTCTCCAGAGCCCAGCCGAGTGGGCGGAGCCTGACATCCAGGTAGAACAGCCAGGTGTCCTGAGCCTGGTGGTCGTCAGAGAGGCCGGCGTAGCGTAGACGGAGCCTCCCTCCGATGTTCTGGAGGACTCGGACAGGCCAGTAAAGGAACGGGTCCAAGACGTCCTGAAGCTCCAAGACCGAGCCCTCGACGATCAGGTCCACTGTGTTCTTACCTCTCAGAGGCTGAAAGAGAGAGACACGTTCATCTACTCAAAAATCTCTTGGACACAGAGCTGTTCTGAAGACAGAGATCATCTCATTGGTTCACTGGTTGAGTCAAACATCAGAGGGCGGAGCTTGTTAAAGTGTGAGCAGTGAAAAAAGGCGAGGGGTAACAAAAGAGGAAGTTGATGTTGTACAGCCTGAGTAAAGAAGCTGTTAGCCAGCTGTTTCTCCTGGTGACTTGCTTGTAGAAATACACAAACATTTCAGTTTTAAAGATGCAGGTTTTCTTTTTTGCACCTTTTTTTAAGCGCTTTCTTTTTGCATCAGTGGGTCTTTTCTTTCTAGCGTGTGTGTTTCAGTTTAAAGCAATAATTTGACTTTATGGGAAATAGGTTTGTTTGCTTTCTTGCGGAGAGTTAGATGAGAAGATTGACACCACTCTCATATCCGTCTGTTATATATAAGGCTGCAGCCAGCAGCTACATATTTGGCATCCAGACAGGAGAGTGGTATCAATCTTCCCCGGTTCCTGAGGGGTTAAGGCGCCTGTCATGAACCCAAAGTCCTCCGGTTCATTGCATGTCATTCCCCATCTCTCTCTCTCTCTCTCTCTCTCTCTCTCTCTCTCATTTCCTCATCTTTCTTTGGGCATAAATTACCCAAAATATTTCAGTCAGAAAGCGACTTGGATCGAGAGTGGTTGGCTTAACGGTCAGTTGTGTTGTGTTGCAGTGAGCTAAAAATGAAAGACACGCTTTGTGTAATTCCTTCCTGCAGTAAGAGCCTAAAAAACAGCCGCTAAAAGCCAAGCCACGTCCAAACATTTGCATTCATTGAAAATCAAGCTGGTTGAATTTATTCTTCCTCCTCGGTAGCATCCCATTTAGCATTTAAGTTCTCCTACAACTACAAAAGTTGGGTCTCCTTTTATTGAGGAGACACCTTAACATTAAACAAGGAAAATGTGATTTGAATTGATTTCGAATTATAGAAAATATAAATCCTGATTCTTATGTAATTGATGCCCCCTTCCCTTTCAAGATGAACACACTCACCCCCTCCAGCAGGTTGGCCGGTGCCGTCCTGGAGCCGGTCAGGTCCTGAACGAGGAACTCCGTCCAGTCGCTGTATTTCTCCTTGATGGCTGCAAATGAGACAAAAACACAGAGCCGAGACTGAGAAACACGTAAACAATCAAAGTGTGGAAAGTGAGCAGATTATTGTTTTGTTGTGTCATAGTGAAATAATAATTGTTAAGTGTAGTCACCAGAGAACTGCATGCATGAGTGAGTGCATGCATATACAATCCCACAGCATTTCTACTAATACACAGGTTTTTCATGGCACAAACTGATTTTTTAATTAAAACTGCAGATGTGAAGTATTTTAGCAATTAATATCTGAATTGGATCATTTTTCTGCAAAAGAAGTGAGAAAAAAAATCACGTATTCAGTGTTTTTTCCCTGGAAATGCCTGTGAAGCGTTGATGGCATCATTCGCACTGCAAACAAATGCTCTATTCTGATTGATGGCTGAGATCAGATTTGTTTTGTAGGCTTGCATATGCAAAAAGAAAGTCAGACATCACAGCTGGCAGGTTTCTGCAGAAGTAAACACTGACGAATGTCTTACTGAATGATTTAAATGTTAAAGTGCAGAGTAACAGCTGCATATTTAAGAAACAAAAAATGAATATGAGAATAAATGAGCAGTAGTGGCTATTTCTGTGCAGAGATGTGAGATCAGAGGTGGGAACAGGAAACGGGTTTCATTCAGAATTTCAGATATCAAAAGGTTACCAGGTGACTTGTAACTTCCTCTGCTAGCGGTAAATGGTGCATGAATTCAAAATGACTGTTGAGGCTGAGGTCACACTGCCACAAATTAGGTTTTTGTGACAGGCTTAAGACCACATATGTAAGCAGCCGGCCATCAGATTGGTCAGATTCAGGGTGATCTGGGGCGCAAATGAGGGAAAGAAAGCACTGAAAGCTCGAACAATGCTACAAATAATAGGAATATTGATGGAAAAATAAAGAAACAATTACGTTTACCATATAGACGACAGATGACTAAGATAAAAATGCATTCATTCATGTTAGGGCCTTCCCCCCAAAAATAACCTGTGTAGTATTAATAGCGTTTTTAATCATGAACGCATGCTTTTTAACTTTTTGGATGGACAGAAATTGTTAACCTTATTGCACAATGTGGCCGTTTGAACCGATTTGTGTGCCTGCAATGTGACCAATACAAGAACACACAAAATTACAAAACACACATGCCAGGTTGGTCCAGAACTTCATGCTAAAAAAAAGTTCCACCAGATTTGCATGTGGCTTCATCTGCTTCCTGTTTCCCACAGTGCAACAGGGTGTTATATAATGTGTATCTTTAGCTCCTCATGTTGCTTTTGACTCCTGATATCAGCCTCCTGTTTATCTCTCCCCCCCCCCAAAACACAGCGCTCACAAGGAATTCAGGGAAGATGCTGAGTGGCCTTCAGTGTCCGGCATGTTTTTCCCGTTACTCACTTACACACACTCACACACAAAAAAACTCAAGACACTTGTTGGAGTCACTCAAATGTTGCCAAATGAGTCACAGTTACAGAATGACTCCAACACGCTGTGTGTCCTGACATTACCTGCAGCAGCGATTGGTGAAAGTGAAGTGTTGGTGTCCATACACTGAAACTGTAGAATTTTATATCATTCTAAAAGGTGTACTTGAAAACAGCGTTTTATATCTGTAAGCTTAGTTTTGCAAACTGTTGACTAGCCAACTGTGTTGTGCGTAGAGATTCCAAAGACACTGATTCGTCAGAAGCTGGAGGTCCCGCCCTCCCTCCCTCCCTCCCTCGCGGATAGCGTGGTTGTTTTTTTGCGACACCCTGTGTACAAAACATTACCACGCAGTAAACCTGTCAAAAGTCCGTAAGCATGCACGTGCACATGCGTGTAAGTATTTTTGCCACCCAGATTGTGAAAATTAGTTTGCAAGCCTGTGTCTGAATGCAGAGACTCGCAAAACGGAGTCTGCAGGCAGAAAACAAAATGTACAAGTCTACAAAACTAAGCTTACAGATACAAAACCCTGTTTTCAAGTACACCTTTTGGAATGATATAATATTCCATATGAAACATGCCACTGCTGATAATGAAAACAGGTTCTGGATTTAGGTTGTTTGGCGCACTGAAGTGTTTTTTTTTTTTTTGTTCTGTTTTATTTGGTTTTCTGGGTGTGAATTTCCAAAAGTAAAGAGCCAAGAGAGCACATTAGTCTTTGAGCACATACATTGTGTTTACCATCAAGATCTTATTTGTATTTTTCAGTAAACAGCTGAAAAAACAAAACAAAATATAAACTACAGGGTTTTTTATATGCAATAGTATATAGAAAAAGGGGGTATTTTTAAAAGACAGAAGAATCCACATTAACAGTCATATTTTTTATATTCTTTTACATTTTATATTTTATATTTATGCTTCTAGACTTGCAGTACTTGCTTTGCCTTTATTTATATTTCCTACTTACTGTGTTTATTGTTATGCACCAAAAATTCCTTGTAATGTGATTGGCAATAAACTTAATTCTAATTCTTCTTCCATATTACTACAGGCACTTGAAATCACGGCCAACCGGTTAGTTAAATCCTGGAAAAAAAATAGTTTATTTCACAACAGATGGGAGATGTTTAACAGGTTTTTTTTGCTCAGTGTGCTCACCTTAGCAAAGCACACTCACTTTAATTTTGACACTTTAATTTTTTCACAGTTGCTTGTCAAAATAAAGTATGATAAAAATGTTTGCTGTGGCAATACAGGTGAAATGTCCTAATCGAGTCAGAGGATACGTGGTTACACCTGTTACAGGATGTTGTAATTATGAGATACAGAAGTCATAATTACGAGATAAAGTCTCCAGTAGTTATTTCTACTTTGGTGAATGCAATACGCTTCTGTTAATTATCCATATTTGTAAGATCATGAATGGATTACTGAATGGGCCTGCCGGGCCTCTGGGTTTCACCTGTAAAATGTCCCTGAAATGAACACAAAACGACTTCAAAGAGATGTAAAATGACCACAAAGAGACATAAAATGACTAAAAACTGATGCAAAATGACTACAGAGATGTAAAATAACCACAATATGACCACAAAGACACCCCAAACCAAAAAGACATCCTAAAGTGACCAAAAAGTGATGCAAAATGACAACAAAGAGACAAAAAACGACTACTAACAGCATCTCTTTCAGTCTGGGGGTCTTGCTCCTGTATAGTAGGGGGGTGGGGGACCTTTTACATGTCAGTGCCCAGAGGCCCATTGTCTCCTAATGGAACAGGACATGGTCAGACGACATGTTGTATGTACTAGTTTGTTCAAGTATACCCCCGTCTTTACACTTCAAACCCTTTCAGTGCTTCAACTGTAACAAACAAACAAACGTTTCACATGCAAAGAATTAAAAATTTTAAAATCACAATTTCTGCAATTTCCAGCGCAAGTTTTCTTCTAAAATGTTAGCCTTTTCTAGTTCTTCCTGTTCATTCGGACACTTATTTGGCTCCTGACTTGTCCTGCACACATAGAAATATCCAGCTTCTTAAGAAGATGTGCGCTCCTGTTTTACTTTTTGATCCTTGATCTTTATTTATTTCATTTTTTTCTCTCTGTGCTTTTTTTGGCCTCCCGCGAATGTTTACTGGAAGGCTAGTGCGAGTGATGTAACCACCACAGTGAGAAGTTGTGGTTTTTACGTCAAGAAAAAAAAAAAAAAAAGTTTCACCCTCCACAAACCTTCTCTCTCTTTTAAAATGTAAACGTTTAACCCACAGCAGCTCTGACCTTTAACACTCCCACCAACTCAAGTTTGTTTTGGAAACAGCAGCAACTTTCTTATTGCAGTTATCGTAACCCCTTTTTTTAATTTTTTTTTTAAATCAGAGATTTCAGTAAAGTACAGCCGACAGTTAGCTCCACAGAGGCTGCTCAGGATTTTAAATACATGATTGACTTATGAGACCAAATCAATAAATCCTCTCGTGGCTCCGGACTCCAGAAGTCAAGTCAAATCAACAACTGTGGAATTTGCTGGCAAATAAATCAAATTGTTTTCCTGTGAAGGTAACGTGAACAGCGAACGCCTCTGTGGCCAAGACACTCTCTGTACGCCTGTTTAATAATAGAGGTTTTTCCTGTGAGACTATTTTTTTTCCTTGGTGCTGCTGCTGGACCTTTTAAGTGCGCGCACACACACACACACACACACACACACACAC